>SJYV01013150.1:189255-204197 GCA_006410875.1 Neotragus pygmaeus | reverse complement strand
TTGGAAGGAATGATGCTAAAGCTGAAACTCCAGTACTTTGGTCACCTCATGCGAAGAGTTGACTCATTGGAAAAGACTCTGATGCTGGGAGGGATTGTGGGCAGGAGGAGAAGGGGACGACAGAGGATGAGATGGCTGGATGGCATCACTGACTTGATGGATGTGAGTCGGAGTGAACTCCGGGAGATGATGGACAGGCAGGCCTGGTATACTGCAATTCATGGGGTCGCAAAGATTCGGACATGACTGAGCGACCGAACTGAACTGAACTGAACTGAAACAAATGGAATCAAATACACAGTGACAGAAAGCAGATCAGTGCTTCTCTTGGGGGTTCAATGTGGAGTTAGGTGGGAGGATTGACTGCATGGGGTGTGGAAGAACTTTTTGGGTTGTCAGAAATATTCTATCTCTTTATTGTGGTGGTTTATCAGAACTCATCAAACTGTACACTTAAGTATATTTTATTGTATATAGTTTATACTACAATATAGTTGATATAAAAGAGAAGAAAATTCTCAAATTTGTTATTTAGTCCTTTCCTTAGTCATACCAAAGTATGACTTCTGTCTAAAATGTCCTTTCTTCCATCTCCCATCCCCATACTTTACCCCAGTGGTTAAAGTATGGTCAGTAAATAACAGTCACATTGCTTACCCTACGGTCTTACTCTATCATCCTTGTTTTACTTGTCTGCCTTGGCATCTAAATTTTAAGCTTCTTGAGAACAGTGGGTAGGGCCTAGCCATCATAGATACTTAGATACATCATACATACATACATGATACGTAGATACATCCTAGATACATAGAATGATATTTATTCAAGTAGTTTGCTTGCTAAGAATACTCAAAAGGATCAGAAATATCTAAAATCTAATAGCCCCTCTTGCAATTATCAATTCTTAACAGTTAAATAAACAACAAAATTTATAGAATTCAGGCCACATAGCTGATACAAATATTACATCTAATGCTTAAAGCATTCATCGTTTGGGTTAGTCCCAGTGTAGCTTTGGAGAACACTATATGCACAAAATTGTGAACTGTTTGATGTTTCCTAAAATCATATATTGCATAAGTATACCTTATTAGATATATAATATACCTGTATCAGAGAGAAACTTTTCCTGCTCATTTGGTATCTTCTGAACCTGACAGGTTTGTCAAATGAATGAATAACTCTGTCTATTAGCATTACTATATACATTCAAGATGCGTGAACCTTGTAAAAATTCCTTCCTTTTTGTAAAGAGCACTACACGCATATACGTGTAACTCCTTTCATATACAGTCTAACTATGTGTCTAACAAGAAGTTGTAACAGTAGGTTTTCAGATAGCCTAAATTTACAATCATGAATATTAGAAAAGAGTTATTGCAAAATGAATTTTTAAGAAATGTTTGGAAAAATTTAAGAAGCATTTTTTTTGTTCAAAATTCAAAATCAGTTTTAATTGTTATATCTAATTATAGTGTTTGAATTATACAGTTTTGAATATTATAGNTAATTTAATATCAAAAGTGCAAAATGAATTTTTAAGAAATGTTTGGAAAAATTTAAGAAGCATTTTTTTTGTTCAAAATTCAAAATCAGTTTTAATTGTTATATCTAATTATAGTGTTTGAATTATACAGTTTTGAATATTATAGATAGATCTAGCACAAGAAAAAGAAAAAATAGGAAAATATTTACTTTTTGAAGTACAGTGATTTAATGTATAAAGCCAATAGAATAATTGTTACTTCTGCCAGATGGTATTTTACATTTTGATAAAAAAATATATTCTTAATCATATATGTCAAGAAAAAGGGACCATATGTTGTTAAACACTTCCAATTTGTCATTTAATTTAAAAGGCACTACTGATATTGCCATAATTTTTTTTGGTGATGTGGCCTAAGTATCCTTGGTGTCAATAAAATTTAATTTTCTCAAGTAATTTCCTCATTGTTCTTTGTTTGAGCAAATAACAAAGATTTTTTTTTAGCACCTACAAAGAAAAGATGCCATAAAATGGATAAATCAAAATTCAGAGTATGTATTCAAGTTATTAGTGGGTAAAAAAGCATAACCTCTGTTTCCAAGAAGCCTCTAAAATTTAACCTACTGCATTCTAGCAAAGTAAGTAAAATACACAGGATAACTCAAATGATTCCAAATTGACATCCCTTAATTTCAGAAACCCAATATATTGTTAAGATTTTTAAAAAGTGGGGAGGAATTCCTTCAGGGTTCGGTAGTTCAGACTTCACCCTTCTGCTGCTGGGGGCACAGGTTTGATTCCTTGGTCAGGAAACTGAGATCTAGCAAGCCGTGCACGTTGTTGCTGCATGTGTTAGTCACTAAGTGGTGTCCAGTGCTTTCTGACCCTGTGGACTGTAGCCCGCCAGGCTCCTCTTTCCATGGGATACTCTGGGTAAGAGCACTGAAGTGGATAGCCATTTCCTTCTCCAGGGGATCTTCCCAACCCGGAAACGAACCCAAGTCTCCTGCATTGCAAGCAGATCCTTTACAACATGAGTCACTAGGGAAGCCAGTGTAGCCAAAAAAAAAAAAAAGTAAAAAAAGAGTAATAATTTGTATTACAAAGTAATTTTAATCAATACAAAAGGGTTTCTGATGAAAGAAACTATAGGAAAGAAACTATACGGAAGACACAAAAAATAACATTTGATCTATAATGGGTGAAGGAAATTGATACTAAATGAATATTTATAGATTTTTTTTCACCTGCCCTTTGAAAAGGAAATTTGTTGGTCATTTTTCCTCTGCCATTTTCCATCCAATTCTCCTTTCATTCTATAGGGCTTTATGTACTGATTTATTCTGGCTGAAAGTTTTAATTACCATGTACATTCTGAAGACTTGTAAATTTCTATTTCTGTCTTTTCCAGGGTTTTTTGTTGTTGTTGTATTACAGGACAACAGAGGATGAGATAGTTGGATGGCATCACCGACATGATGGACATGACTTTGAGTAGGCTCTGGGAGTTGGTGATGGACAGGGAAGCCTGGCGTGCCGCCACGGGGTCCATGGGGTCGCAAAAAGTTGGACACGACTGAGCGACTGAAATGAACTGAACACTGATTACTATATCACCATTTATCATTCTCCAGTTGATGGGCATTTGGATTGTTTCTAGTTTTTTTGTTTTTGCTATTATGAATGCTATAAACATTCTCTATATTCCCTGATCTATCTAACCAAGAGATTCTCAAGACTATACCTACAAGTAAAATTGCTGGGATCAAAGGCATGCATGTTGTCAATTTTAACTTGATGATGTCAAATTGTAATCCCATTTAACATTCAAACTTTCTTGTTGCTCTACATAATCACTAGCATTTAATTTTGTTGCACTTCTTAATTTTTGCCAAGCTAATGAAAGTACAATGATGTATCATTTTGCTTTAATTTACATATTCCTGACTACTAATAAAGTTGAATATCTTTCAAGTGTTTGTTGACCATTTATATTTGCTCTTTTCTGAAATCCCAAGTTATGACTCTGGCATATTCTCTACTATGGAGTTATTATTATTATTGTTTTGTATACTTTCAAACTCCTCATTTTTCACTTCAGTAAAATGAAACCCAAAGAGGATACCTTACATGAGAAAGGTCGTGTTGCTAGTTAGTAGCAGAATTAAAATTCATAGTAACCAGTGATTATTTTTTTTTAATTTTGTAGAAAAGCAACTGATATGCAATTAATGTCACTTCCTTCTATGTTATCATTTTATTTTTCTAAAGTGTTAACAGCTATAATTTTAGATGTCTGTGACACTTTAGAATTTATGTGACTACCTTCTTTCTAAAACAGGCAGATGCATGGGTTTAGCAGTCCACTGAGATTGGAATGCTGCTCCAAGGAAATTTCACTTAACAAGGAAATTTGAAAAGTCATAGATCTGTTCATAATATTGACAAATAATAGAGGAAATTGGTGAACAACTATCTTGGAAATCTTGGGGATAGAGTGAGGGAAATGTTCAATTCAGTTCAGTTCAGTCGTTAAGTCGTGTTCAACTCTTTGTGACCCAATGAACTGCAGCACACCAGGCCTCCCTGTCCATCACCAACTCCCAGAGTTCACCCAAACCCATGTCCATTGAGTTGGTGATGCCATCCAGCCATCTCATCCTCTGTCGTCCCCTTCTCCTCCTGCCCACAATCCCTCCCAGCATCAGAGTCTTTTCCAATGAGTCAACTCTTTGCATGAGGTGGCCAAAATACTGGAGTTTCAGCTTTAGCATCAGTCCTTCCAATGAACACCCAGGACTGATCTCCTTCAGAATGGACTAGTTGGATCTCCTTGCAGTCCAAGGGACTCTCAAGAGTCTTCTCCAACACCACAGTTCAAAAGCATCAATTCTTTGGCATTCAGCTTTCTTCAGTCCAACTATCACATCCATCCATGACCACTGGTAAAACCATAGCCTTGACTAGACGGACCTTTGTTGGCAAAGTAATGTCTCTGCTTTTCAACATGCTATCTAGGTTGGTCATAACTTTCCTTTCAGAAAGCAAGTGTCTTTTAATTTCATGGCTGCAATTATCATGTAATTAATTCTCACAGATGAGTCTGGTCTTTCTTCTCACGGCAGTCTCTACTCATTGTGATCAATGAGTAGAATATCATCAAAATACCATATATTTCTCAGTGTTTTTCATGAATACCATGGGTGGTACACAAGATGATTTTGGGCATCTGTGCACATCTTTTATATTAATGGATATATACTTATTGTGATGTATACTAAAAATATATATAAATAGCATATCAGACCTTTAATTTAATGACTATTATTGCTTAAGATAACAATTTCTTCTAAAACCATCTATTTAAGGAAAAATATTAAGTAAACAATGACACAAATAATAAGTGGATATGGGAAAAATGGTGAAAATGGCACAAATATAACCAAAGTTTGGGAAACCCAGGACAATGATTATGATCATAGATAAATCTGGGTTGATAAATTAACTCTATTACTTCTTATGTGTATGAATCTGGGAAATTATTTACTTTCCTTGGCTGTACTGATTGGTATATGAGTTGCTTTAGCAAAGACCAAAATAGTAATGGCTTAAACAGTTATCCAAAATCGCTGCAGATGGTGACTGCAGCCATGAAATTAAAAGATGCTTGCTCCTTGGAAGAAAATCTATGACCAATCTAGACAGCATATTAAAATGCATAGACATTACTTTGCCTACAAAGTTCCATATAGTCAAAGCTATGGTTTTTCCAGTAATCAAGTATAGACATGAGAGTTGGATCGTAAAGAATGCTGAGTGTTAAAGAACTGATGCTTTTGAACTGTGGTGTCGGAGAAGACTCTTGAGGGTCCCCTGGACAGCAAGGAGATCAAAACAGTATCCTAAAGGAAATCAATGCTGAATATTCATTGGAAGGACTGCTGCTGAAGCTGAAGCTCCAAAACTTTGGCCACCTGATGTGAAGAACTAACTCACTGGAAAAGACCCTGATGCTGGGAAAGATTGAAGGCAGGAAGAGAAGGGGATTACAGAGGATGAGATGGTTGGACGGCATCACCGATTCAATGGACATGAGTTGAGCAAGCTTTGGGAGATTGTGAAAGACAGGGAAGCCTGGCATGGTGCACTCCATGGTGCCCCAAAGAGTCGAACATGACTGAGCAACTGAACGACAACAAAACAAGTTATCACATTTCTTTCTATCTCACCTGAAGATCACAATAGTGAGGGGGTCAGAGTGGCACTGTTCCATGAGGTTGTCAGAAGCCCGGGGTCTGTCTCCCAGCTGTGCCATCATCCTCTCATATTATGGCATGTGGGAAAGGGAAAGGGGAATCAGGGGCAAGCAGCTTTTAGTTAAGAGTTTGAACTAGAACTTGCACATAATCACTTCTGTTTACACTCTAATGGCTAACTGCTAGAGAGACTGTCATCTCTAGTGGGAAGGAAGAAGACAATGGACATCAAGCATCAAAGGACAATGAGGGGAAGTCCCCAGTGGTCCAGTGGTTAGGACTCTGTGCTTTCATTGCTGAGGGCCTGGGTTCAATCCCTGGTTGGGGAACTAAGATTCCATAAGCACATGGTGCAACCAGAAAAAAAAAAAAACACAATGAACCCTGAGAGATGGAAAACAAGTGAACAGAGTGCTCTAGTTCTTCCAGCTGTCCCAGTTTACTGCCTGGAGAAAATGTCCAAGCCTCAACACAGGAAGAAAAGAACTCAGGTGAGCCCAGAGGCCTACCAGAATTGAAGAGACAGAGGTGGGAGTCTGGGGAAGCCAGGCTGCTAGAGTTCATCAGGCAGAGAACTAGAGAGGAGGGAGATACACAGGCAGAATACCAGAGATCTACAGAGTGACCACCTTGAAGATTCAGTTGATTGGTAATCAGTGCATGCATATGGCTGGGGAAAGAACCATTGAAAGAATTAGAGGGTAGAGTGGTTCATAAGGGCTGTGAATAATAATAATAAAAACTAGCCTTAGGGAAAAAACCTCATAATTAAAACAGCATCAGTAAGAGCACCAAGAATGGTATGTTTCAGTAACGTGAAAAGCAGGTTTGGTCCTACTTAAAAAGCTTAAAAGCAGGACCCCAAAGGATCAAAATATTTCTAAGTAATGGAATCAGATTTAATGCTGGGTTATCAATTCTCCCCAAGCTGATTCTTAAATTCATATGGCAATGTAAAGGACTTAAAATAACCAAAACAACTGTGGGAAGAAAAGAAAATAAAGGTAAATTATTTATACTACTTGACTCCAAGACTTATTACATAGCTACAATAATCCAGACTATGGTATCTGACAGTTCTAGAATCAAATCTTGGTTCCATCTTTTACTTACCTTGGGCAAGTCACCTAATCTCTGTAAGCTTGAGTCTTTGTCTCTATAAAATCAAAATAATATTAACAACCTAGCAGGATTATGTGACTAAATGAAATAGTGCATATGATGCACTTAGCATGGTACTGGGCCTCTAAAAATAACGTCAGCTTTTACTACCACTCAGCCTCAACCTCTATAAGACAGGGACTGTGTCTTGATTATCACTGTATCCTTTGGGGCCTTAGAAGGAAATCGAGGTTCAACTATCTCAGGCAAAGAGTTAACAAGAAAATAGTTGACCATGTACTTAAAAGTCCAGCACCATCACTTTTCAAATGATGAGCATGAAATTGAGAAAATCCAAGTTTCAGGCCCAGGGGCTTCCCAAGTGGCACCAGTGGTAAAGAACTCACCGGCCAATGCAGGAGACATAAGAGAGGGGTTTGATCCCTGGGTTGGGAAGATCCCCTGGAGGAGAGATGGCAACCCATTTCAGTATTCTTTCCCGGAGAAACCCATGTACAGAGGAGCCTGGTGGACTACAGTCCATAGGGTTGCAAACAGTTAGACATGACTAAAGCAACTTAGCATATGGCACACAAGTTTCAAGCCCAGGTCAATCTTTTGTAATGATTCACACCTTCTCTCTTCTCAAATACTTTGGCTTTAGAATACCTTAATATTTATTTATATATTTACATAGGACTTTAAAAGCAGATTTGTAACATTTTGTCTAGGATAGTATTTAGAATGAAGCATATTCAGCTTGAAAAATATGGATAACCAAACAGTATGGTATGATAAGTAGAATTATCCAATAGTTTAAACTTCATTTCTAATAATCCCAAATTCAAGGAATAGGTAGTATTAATTATAAGAAAAAGCTCTAGTTTCAGAATAGTATATTTAGAATAGCCATGGTGGCCTATAAGCTGAATATACAAATGTAAGCAAATGATATATGATATTGAGTCATTTTTTTGTCTATAAGAATTTCAAATTTAAATATCTAGTGACCACTATTTCACATCTCCAGAGTCTAGCCATTTCACTTTGTAGCAAAAAACAAACAAAAAATATCAAATCCTGCTGATCATACTTTAAATCCCAACACAAATGCCTCCAAGCAAATCCTCAAAATCACTACCCAATCCATCTGACCCCCTTCCAATGGTTTTACATATTCCTGAGTCTATTTTTAAGATCTCTTCATTGTTTTTTTGGAGAAGGCAATGGCACCCCACTCCAGTACTCTTGCCTGGAAAATCTCATGGATGGAGGAGCCTGGAAGGCTGCAGTCCATGGGGTCTCTGAGGGTTGGACATGACTGAGCGACTTCACTTTCACTTTTCACTTTCATGCATTGGAGAAGGAAATGGCAACCCAGTCCAGTGTTCTTGCCTGGAGAATCCCAGGGATGGGGAAGCCTGGTGGGCTGCCGTCTATGGGGTTGCACAGGGTTGGACACAACTGAAGTGACTTAGCTGCAGCAGCATTGTTTTTTGCTTCAAAATATGCATGTTTTGTTATTAACCTTGCATTAACATTCCCAAATTTTGACTTTCTTCAGTGAGTTGAAACTGGCATGTAATGTAATTCTGCTAGCATACACAAGAAAAATGACTGTGGTAATAATCCACAGTTAAAAGCTGACTTCATCACGCATGGTGGCTGATAAAGAATACATTTAATTTTAATCTTAAAAAATTATTTTCCATTTTGGTGGATGACTAATCTTCATCATATTTTCTCTCCTCACCCTTCCAAGGCTTCCTACCCCTTTCATATAGTGTTATGCTTCTGGTCATTTTCATAGGCACATTCAGTGCTTTTAGGATACATCTCTCTCTCCTTACCACAACCTACAGTTACAAAGTTCACCAAAATCTCCATCGTTCTTATTTGGATACTTCTTAACCTCCCTCTCTCCGTTCTTGTTCAAGAAAGCATATGCAAGGATGTAATTTCTTCCTATTTTTGCCATTGACTAGGCCCCTTTTAGAATCCTATATCTAGCTTTTATCACATTTTAAGAAAAAGAACAAACAACAATAGTAATTGTTTTAATAATAGAAAGCATGAATAAAGATGAGAGTAATTTGGGGGTTTTAACCTAGAAAATAAAACTAACAGGTGAATTCAATTGAATGTTATTTCGAGAAAAATACTGAATATTCTATACTCCACCTAAGATATAGCATGACAGTTTTGAAGGCATTAGCTATGGTCAAAGAAGGCAAGGATAGGATCAAATATTTCAGTTCTTGAGAGCTTTAAAATAAAAGGTACAGGGAGATACCCTAATTTTTGACTGATAATGTCTTATCTTCCATTTATTACCTGGGTAATTTATAAGTGAACGAAACTAAAGTATCTCTACTAAAATTGTTAGGGTAGAGAGTGCCCAAAAGAAAGTAGAAGAGTGAAGATCTAATAGCTCAGTGTCTCTAGATTATGGCTTCTTTTTATTTTTAAATTTTAATTGATCACTTGGAGATGCTATTTATGTGTCTTCTCACTTAAGGCAATTGGCTGTATCAGATCACCACTAAAAATGTAACTGCTTTTCTATCCCAGGATTCAAAGAAATAAAATACTGTCATTTATTATTTGTTTCAATATGCACAATATTTTTTGCATAAAATCCAGTCTCCTCTTAAGAAATGGAAAAAAATTTTTTTCTTAATTTTATAAAATCCTGAAACTTACACTTAGCTCTTGTTTTAACAGAAAAATATTAGTGAACCATTGGTTAGGACTTACATAAAATGTGAACCTTTTATAAAATAAATTTGATCCGCTTAGAAATAGGAAAATTAAATTAGAAATGTGTTAAATATCAGAAAATACAGCTCTATTTAAACTTCAAAAGCTTTCTTAGCCTCTAATGAGGCAGCTTAAACAAGATTATCTTTGCTGGATGATATTAATTGGATCTATAAAGTCTTATTATTAGATATAACTATTTTTGTAATGAACTTACTTGATTTGTAGATTAGTTTACTATAAACCCTTCTTTTTTCCTTAGCATTTTGTGATAGCTTTGTATAATTATTGTATATTTAATAAATTAAACAATAACCTTAATGCTTTAAAATGTTAGTGCAAATACATGAATTCCAAACAATTTGGGAGAAAATAAACTAATTCATGAAGAGGATTTAATGCTCATGAATGACGAGTTCTCTGTAGGTAGATGGTAACATTCGCAGTAAATCTCAGCCATTGAGTACAATGTTCAAAGTACAAATAATTTGATTAAGAATTAAATAAAACACAGATTACTTTTCCCTACTAAGAAAGAATTTTTTATTTCACGTTTCAAAACATGATTGGACCATCAATACTTACAAGAGCAACTGAACTATTAATCATTCTTATAAAAAAATTAATATTCACATGCAATGCAACATCAAATCATGTATGTACACATATGTATAAATGCTAATTTATGTATATTTATAAGAAGTAACTTTATGAGACTAACAGGTTAAAAAGGCTTGCTAGAGTTGTGATACCAACCAAGGTATCTGTGCTATGCAATTGCCTTGAAGGTAACATCTTTATAATAAGATACTTTGGACACTTGGCATTATGCCAAATTTCATTAGGCTGTGTGTTGCTAATGAATTTTTTTTTAAGGTTTATTTATTTTCATTTTTTACTTTCTGACTCTAGCAGTTCTTCATTGCTGAGTGCTGGCTTTCTCTAGTTAACAGCAAGTGTGGGCTACTCTCAAGTTGTGGTTTGTGGGCTTCTCACCTCAGTGTCTTTTCTTGTTGCGGAGCACAAGCTTCTTCCCTGTTGAGAAGCACAAGCTTTAGGCATGCAGGCTTGGCTCAGACGGTGAAGTGTCTGTCTACAATGCGGGAGACCTGGGTTCGATCTCTGGGTCGGGAAGATCCCCTGGAGAAGGAAATGGCACCCCACTCCAGTACTCTTGCCTAGAAAATCCCATGGGTGGAGGAGCTTGGTGCAAGCTACTGTCCGTGGGGTCACAAAGGGTCGGGCACGACTGAGTGGCTTCCCTTTCTTTCTTTCTTCAGTAGTTGAAGCTTGTGGGCTCAGTAGCTGTGGTACAAAGACTTAGCTGCTCCACGGCATGTGGGATCCTCCCAGACCAAGGATCAAACGTGTGTCCTCTGCATTGCAAGGAGGATTCTTAACCACTGGATCATCAAGTAAGGTCGCTAATGAAATTTTTTTTTTTTATGAAATGTGTTTATTAGGAGGATAAACTCCAAATAAACACAAGTAGTTTTCTTGCGCACTTGACAACTGCATAAGAAAAAGATACCTTAACAGAGTCCACAGGACTTTGCTTACATTATAAAAGGAGTTTTAAGGCATTTCTAATGGATTTTTAATTGTTCGGAAGAATTTTTAAATAACTCTAAAAGAAATACACCCATTGTATGTTTCTTTCCAAAGTCTATTCCATTTTTCCTAACCTACATATTTTTAGACATTGCTAATAAGCCATCTCGTGCGAAGAGTTGACTCATTGGAAAAGACTCTGATGCTGGGAGCGATTCGGGGCAGGAGGAGAAGGGGACGACAGAGGATGAGATGGCTGGATGGCATCACTGACTCTATGGACGTGAGTCTGAGTGAACTCCAGGAGCTGGTGATGGACAGGGAGGCCTGGCGTGCTGCGATTCATGGGGTCGCAAAGAGTCGGACACGACTGAGTGACTGAACTGAACTGAATACGTAATTAAATAATCAATAATGGGACACATGAAAAAGATTCAAAACTACTAAGGACTAAGCAAACTGAAAAAATCAATAGGCTATTTTATTACTGAAAAAGAGGATGTATTTTAATGGCAATATAGTGTTTTTTAATCTTAACAAAGGGATAATTAAAAAAAAAACAGCACAAGTCTAGAGCAGATTGTGATTTTGTGACTTTAACTGCTCTGGGCCTTAGTATGCACAGCTAGAGAGTGTTTTTCAACTTCTTCCTCTTTACCTTATTCTAGTACAAGAACATTTTCTCAGATAGAACCTTACATGGAGCATCAGTACATAAAACAGAATAATGCCAAACCGTTCTGTTGATGTGGTGGGTGAGAAAACCTGGCGCCCTCTGTAAATTTGTTTATGTTATTTTTTACTGCATAAAACTTTCAAAGAAAGCTTGCTGATTTTGCTTTTGCTTCTGGGTTGCGTATACTCAACCTCCCCAAAAAAGGATTTCACAGCATAAAAAAATTTAAACAATCATTCTTCCTTCTTTAAACATTTTCACATTTAAATTGTTGATCAATCTGGATTTCATTTTTGTGTAAGGAGTAAAGTAGGTCTCTAAATTCTCATTTCTTTCAAGATGACCACTTAACTGTTCTTCACGTTATCAAGTAATCTGTCTTTATCTGACTGATTTGAAATGTCACACTTCTGCAATAAGTTCTCACATATCATCAAATCTACTACTGGCTTCCCTGGTGGCTCAGTCAGTAAAGAATCCCCTTGTAACGCAGGAGACACGGGTTTGATCCCTTTGTGGGGAAGATCAGGGAAGACTCCCTAGAGAAGTAAATGACAACTCACTCTAGTATTCTTGCCTGGAAAATCATGGACAGAGGAGCCTGGCAGGCTACAGTTCATGGGGTCACAAAGAGTCTGACACGACTTAGCGACTAAACCACCACCATTTCTATTTTCTAGTACTTTAGTTTTAGAGATGATTCTATCTCCACCGATTGCCAAAAGCAAGTGCTTTTTTTCCCCTAAACTATGAAGATTCTCCTGGTGGCTCAGATGGTAAAGCATCTGCCTACTATGTGGGAGACCCAGGTTTGATCTCTGGGTTGGGAAGATCCCCTGGAGAAGGAAATGGCAACCCACTCCTGGAGAATCCCATGGACAGAGGAGCATTATAGGCTACAGTCCACGTGGTCACAAAGAGTCAGACATGACTGAGCGATTTCACTTTCACTTTCACGAAGATTTTCAGTTTAATATACTAATTGTTAACATTTTGTATATCTTTTCATGCCACATTTACTATTGTTTATTGCTACCAGTATAAAACATGTTGATATCTATTGCAATGGTAATCAAATAAAGACATATATAAAATGTTAGCATTAGGGGTTAATAGCATGAATTCTAGAGCCAGAATGTGGACAATTATCTACTTGTTAAATAGGGTTGTTATGAGGATTAAATGGCTTAATATTTGTAAAGCATTTAGTAAACATTATGTGTTATTATAATTATTGCATATGACCTATAAATCAATTGACTTTGTATATAATATTTGATCCTTTTCATTTGCTACTCTTAAATTTTAACATGACAATTTGACTTATTGTCTGCATTTAGTCTTTTCCAACACTACATCTCTATCTCTCTGATTCTATGACACCATCTGAGTGTCCTACTATTCCATACTATTCTGATACTAACTACTCTAACTACCCAGAGTCAGTGTTGGACTTCACATGTTTAAGGACTCAATCTCATAATACTGCTCTCACTCAAACATCAGGCCTAAGTACCAAGTCCCTGGTACCAGACAGTCCACATCTGTCTAACTTGGCTACAAATTCCAGAGTTCCTATTACGTCTTCTTCCTCAAAGGTTTGATAATTTGCTAGAATGACTCACAGAACTCAAGAAAATGCTATGCCTATAACTCCAGTTTATTATGAAAGACACAAAGGAACAGGCAGATGGAAAAGCACATAGAGTGGGGAAGGCACAGGGCTTCCTTGTCCTCTCCAGGTGTGCCACCCTCCCACCAACCTGACCTGTTCATCACTCTGGAAGCTCTCTAAGTTTCAAAGAGTTCAATATCCAGCCCCTCTCCCCTCCTGGAAGTCAGTGGGTAGTGGTGCAAGTTCTTGGTCTTTCTGGTGACCAGTCCCATCCTGAGGCTATCTAGGGACCTTATTCTAAGTTATCTCATTAGCATAAACTTAAGTGTGATATAAAGGGGCTGATTATGAATGACAAAGGTCACTCCTAGCACTCAGAAAGTTAAAATGGAACTCTGTGCCAGGAATAATGGACAAAACCCAAAGATATTGCTTATTATGGGGCTTCCCAGGTGGCTTAGTGATAAAGAATCTGCCGCCAGTGCAGGAGACACAGGAAATGTGGCTTAGATCCCTGGGTTAGGAAGATCCCCTGGAGGAAGAAATGGCAACCCACTCCAGTATTCTTGCCTGGGAAATCCCATGGACAGTTCATGGGCTACAGTTCATGGGGTTGCAAAAGGTCAAACAGGACTTAGCGACTGCACACGCACATATTGCTTATTATTCCACAATAGTAGGTATTCTATGTCCTTTTTCCTTCCTTAGCTCACACAGAACTAAAGTTCCCAGCCCCTTGGGTGCTGGCTGGGGAGATCTGATACTTCAAGTCAATCAACTATGAGAGGAAGTGACGTGTTTTGCTTCTCGGCTGAGGCAGTAAAAAGCCACTGTGCAATTTTCCAATTCCCTTTCCCCAGCAAATGCGGGTGTCTTGTGGTAAGAAACTGGAGTCAGAAAATCAAATATGAGATTGGTAAGTGACACATGAATGATAGCTGCCTTGAAGTATTACATCAATGATAGTGACCTTTGAGTGACAGAGAAATAATCTTCTATGTGTTAAACCACTAAGATTTTAGTTCTTGTTTGTTACCACAACATAAACATAGCCTCTTCTGCCTAGTCTCTCTTTTTTTAGTGTATATTCCTTTTCTATAATCTTCTTCCTGGGACTGTGACTGGAAGCCTTATATCAGAATTCCAGCAGGAAACAAAGGCACATTCAAAAGACAGTTTAATCAAAGATTTGGGAAAGTTTAAAGGAATTCAACTGAAGTACCTGCCAACATGAAGGTATTACTCTCCTTAGACTTGAGGGGCAAAGGAAGGTTCAGTTCAGTTCAGTTCAGTCGCTCAGTCGTGTCCAACTCTTTGCAACCCCGTGAATCGCAGCACACCAGGCCTCCCTGTCCATCACCAACTCCTGGAGTTCACTCAGACTCACGTCCATCGAGTCAGTGATGCCATCCAGCCATCTCATCCTCTGTCATCCCCTTCTCCTCTTGCCCTCAATCCCTCCAAACATCAAAGTCTTTTCCAATGAGTCAACTCTTC
>SJYV01013150.1:10115-187364 GCA_006410875.1 Neotragus pygmaeus | reverse complement strand
ATAGTGATGCTTTCTAAGGCCCACTTGACTTCACCTTCCAGGATGTCTGGCTCTAGATGAGTGATTACACCATCATGATTATCTGGGTCATAAAGATCTTTTTTATACAGTTCTTCTGTGTATTCTTGCCACCTCTTCTTAATATCTTCTGCTTCTGTTAGGTCCATACCATTTCTGTCCTTTGTTGAGCCCATCTTTGCATGAAATGTTTCCTTGGTATCTCTAATTTTCTTGAAGAGATCTCTAGTCTTTCCCATATTCTTTTCCTCTATTTCTTTGCATTGATTGCTGAGGAAGGCTTTCTTACCTCTTCTTGCTATTCTCTGGAACTCTGCATTCAGATGCTTATATCTTTGCTTTTCACCTCTCTTCTTTTCACAGCTATTTGTAAGGCCTCCCCAAACAGCCATTTTGCTTTTTTGCATTTCTTTTCCATGGGGATGGTCTTGATCCCTGTCTCCCGTACAATGTCACAAACCTCTGTCCATAGTTCATCAGGCACTCTATTAGATCTAGGCCCTTAAATCTATTTCTCACTTCCACTGTATAATCATAAGGGATTTGATTTAGGTTATACCTGAATGGTCTAGCGGTTTTCCCTACTTTCTTCAATTTGAGTCTGAATTTGGTAGTAAGGAGCTCATGATCTGAGCCACAGTCAGCTCCTGGTCTTGTTATTGTTGACTGTATAGAACTTCTCCATCTTTGGCTGCAAAGAATATAAGGAAGGTAGTAGTAACCAAAGCTGAAATGAGAGTGTTGCTATGGGGGATGGGCCACCTGACAGGAGCTCTGGCCTCAGTAGATTTCAGACAGTCTCAAGCTAAGACCAGTTTCCAGATGATTCGGTCTTTAGGAACCAGTCTCCTAGGGCAGAGAGCAGGGTGAGGAGGATGAACAGCAGAAAATATTCAGCACACCTCATCAAGTCATTCCAAATCTTGCTGTAGAATACTGAACCAACAAATGATATCTAAGGAGGACTTTCATGACCAAACTACATCTTGACAATCACTCTGAAAATCATAAGGATCGAGAAAAATGCACTGACATTAGGGACTGTCCTGGGATATGGTTCTCTTGTTCTTCAACCAAAAGAACTATGGACACTTTCCCTTTGATTAGTGCATGAGGATCTGAAAATTAACACTTTAGAAATAAAAACATCAAACGGATATATTTATCAATAAACTGAATAAAATTCAAAATAATTTTGGATACCCAGCAAATGTTTTACTCTAGTTTATTATGTATTCTTTCAGTTCAGGAACCTAATCTTATCAGTCTTTATAACCCTAATATCAAGTACAGTTTTCCATATTGCCTATCATATCAATATAAAGTAAATCTTTAAGAGAGAATTCCTTGCATGATTCTAATCACATTCTTGTGTTATTTCTTTTTACTTTCCACATTGACCTCTACATTTACACAGATCTCTACATCATTAATACAACATGTTAACTTTCAATTTTATGCTCCTATTTTATATGCCCTTTTGCTACTTGTCATTTTATACCTATGACTCTGTTCCAGATCTTACTCAAAACATCTTATATCTTCCCTTATCTAATCATACCCCATCTAAAACATTCCCCTTCCGTACTTGTTCAGTTTTCACAATAACTATTCTTGATTATCTGTATTAAAGATTAAAAGAACTAAATATCTACCATGGCCCGGCAATGTTACATACGGTTTCATACAATTGACATTATTAATTCTTTGTATAAGAAAACATTATATTTATGTTTGAACATGCCAGTGGAAGAAATTATTGGTCCAGTCATGTCAGACCAAGTAATGAGCACACAAAATAAACTTTTAATACAGATGATTTCTCTTGAGCTGGTACAAAGCACCAGAATAAGCAAGTATGCTCTTTCTTGAGCTTTGTTTATACAGTGGTTATATGTTTGTCATTTAAATTAATTTTCCTACTAAATATTTTTTGTAATTAATCTCTTGTCATGTCAGCTATAGTTTTTTAGATTATAAATAGAGACTATATATTTTTCAATCACATTCATTCCCCAGAACCTAGTTATGTGGAATACCTACTTAATAAACATTTACAGGTTAATTATAAATAATCATAAAGTCCAATTTTCCTTACAATGGACTAATTTTTTGAATACATAGCAATATCCACTTTCATCAGAGAAAAGAGAATTCCAGTACATATTAGTAATTTTTAAAATGAGCTCTGAACATAAGAAGACCATTCTTCATAAAATGTGTGTATACAGTAAATATCTAAAACAATATTCAATTAAGTTTTTTCTTAAATTCTATTTGCATTGATTTTCAATTTTATATCACCCATATCTTTACAATATATGTTGATATTACCTTCATCATTTTCAACCTCTTCCTCACTCTGTGATGTTCATTAATATAAATTATTTTGAAATTCAGTAAATAATTTTAAATTTAATCTCTACAATTTAAAATGACGTTTTTTTAAGCCTTTAACAAAACCTGTAAATGTAGCCAGTTTCATATTGTTCTTATCCAATGAGAAAACAATTACCCCCAAACTACCGCCCTTTGCCACTAGATGGCGCCTATGTCTAAGTAACAATCTCTATTCTTTAAGTTAAACTATTTGGAAAAAACCCTGTCTTCCTTTGAGGTAAATCCCATAAGTGAATTTTCAGGTATGGTGAAATTTATCTCCTTAAGATTTAAAGAAAAGTTCATTTTAAACAATACAGATTAAGATCTTTCTAAAATGGGCTTTCAATCATGTCCATTGAGTTGGTGATGCCATCCAGTCATCTCAGGCTCTGTTGTCCCCTTCTCTTGCTTTTGGTCTTTTCCAGCATCAGGGTCTTTTCCAGTGAGTCGTCTCTTTGCATCAGGTGGCCAAAGTATTGGAGCTTCAGTTTCAGCATCAGTGCTTCCAATGAATATTCAGGGTTGATTTCCTGAATATTTCCAGAATTGACTGGTTTGATCTCCATGCTGTCCAAGGAACTCTCAAGAGTCTTCTTCAACATCACAGTTCAAAGGCATCAGTTTTTCAGTGCCCAGTCTTTTTAATTGTCCAGATCTCATATTCATACATGACTACTGGAGAAACCATAGCTTTGCCTATATGGACATTTATAGGCAAAGTAATGTCTCTGCTTTTTAATGCACTATCTAGGTTTGTCATTGTTTTTCTTCCAAGGAGCCAACATCTTTTAATTTCACTAAGAACTGCTGTGAGCAGGATTCTAACCTGAGCAGGCAGACCCCATTGGATTTTGAATCCAATGCCTTGACCACCCAGCCATCACAGCTCTATTTCCAGATACCACTTCTTAAAAGCAACTGCTAGCAGCAAATATTTCCTTTCCCCCAACTTTGTTTTAAAATACAGTCACTTCTAATGTTAAATAACCAAAGCAGGCAGATAGAATTATTAGAATTAGGTCAAATCCTACTGATGAATTGCATAGACCTTCACATGTTTTATAGCATTTATTTTTAATACTTTATATAACATTTGAGCACTAAATTTTAATAATTGACATAGTTTCAGTTCAGTTAAGCTCAGTCACTCAGTCATGTCCGACTCTTTGCTACCCATGGACTGCAGTACACCAGGCCTCCCTGTCCATCACCAACTCCCAGAGTTTACTCAAACTCATGTCCATTGAGTCGGTGATGCCATCCAGCCATCTCATCCAGCATCAGGGTTTTTTCCAAGGAGTCAGTTCTTCACATCAGGTGGACAAATTATTGGAGTTTCAGCTTTGAAACAGCTTAATAAGTGATATATTTTAATATATAAACTATATTTATAATTAACTGTTAAGTTCTAGAGCATTCAAAAATTTGTATACTATTTACTATATTAAGACTTCCTTTGAGTTCTCTTTTTAATTTTAGCACTAATAATATTATTGATTCCATTAAGGTGATTCCAGGCCTAAGAACTTATTTCATAAAAGTAATTTCAGGTCTAATTTTTATACTTTGGAAAAGTATTTTCCTGTGTCTATTAAAAAATAAATTTTGTTTAAGAAAAGGAAATATTTGATGAAAATAATCAGTTCAGTTCAGTTCAGTTGCTCAGTTGTATCCGACTCTTTGCAACCCCAAGGTCTTCTTGTCCATCACCAACTCCCAGAGTTTACCCAGACTCACGCCCATTGAGTCGGAGATGCCATCCAACCACCTCACCCTCTGTCAAACCCTTCTCCTCATGCCTTCAATCTTTGCCAGCATCAGGGTCTTTTCCAAGGAGTCAGTTCTTCACATCAGGTGGCCAAAGTATTGGAGTTTCAGTTTCAACATCAGTCCTTCCAATGAACACTTAGGACTGATCTCCTTTAGGATGGACTGGTTGGCTCTCCTTGCAGTCCAAGGTACTCTCCAGAGTCTTCTCCAACACCGCAGTTCAAAAGCATCAATTCTTTGGCGCTCAGCTTTCTTTATAGTCCAACTAATAAATAGTTAATCAAGTCATTCCTAAACTTTAGTATGGTTCACAATCAACTAGAGGTTTTGCTACAATTGTATACAGATGCCAAGATTTCACATGCAGAGATAGTATTTCACTTGGTATGAGGTGGAGACCAGGATGCTGTATTTTAAATAAACATCCAAATTGATTCTTTTATCTCTGTGTGTTTCTCAAAATTCTCAGTTGGCACTAAAGAATAAATTCTCATCGGAATGGAGTTTCATTTGCGTGTTCAACATAAAGCTGAGTGTTTCATTTATGGTTCAAAATTAAGGCATGTTATACAACTGTAACTTATAGGAAGGAAAATGGTTTTCACATCAAAGCCTCTTCCCAAAGTACAGAAATACTGGAAATTCCATTTAATACTTATTTTCTCAATAAATAATGTTCAAAGGCATCTCTTCATAGTCCAAGTCACATATAAAGATCTAAACTAAATCTAAACTAAGATCTAAACTCACTTCAGTTTATTATTAGTAATATTTTCTAATATGCAGTTATGAAAAATCAATTAAAATTAAGATTAATCTGTTTTTTTTTTAAAAACCACTGATCTTTACTTTAAAAAAAAATGCTCTTTCTAAAAATCAACTTCTGCTTTTCTTACCTTGTAGTAACACTTTTCCATGTCTTTTAAGTGACCCTGTTTTGAGCAGCGTTAACACTTCAGAAAAATCTCCAGATATGTGTCATGTATCTTTTGGTCTACTTTAATAACAAAACAGAGTTTCCTTGTTATCCTCACTTGTTCAACGAATGTACATTCTTGCCCCCGTGTTTATACAGTACATTCATTAGTGGTTTTTACTTGTCTAGTCTTTTGGGCCATAAAACTAGAGTTTATTATCCTCCAGGTGATGAATCTTCTTATTTACAAATTAATTGCAGATCATGTGTGGGCAGCATGATTGCTGATCCTGCCTAACGAATACATTTAGTGCTTAATTTTTTTTTCTGTTGCTATTTTCTCATTTGAAGTGGGTAGACCAAAACCAATTAATTCTATTCCAGTTTTTCAGTACTTTGTTGCATGCTTCTTCTGTCACTACAGATGCTTATGATTCTTAATGTATGGCTTTAAATAACATCGATATTAGAGATGTGCTAATATTAAACTACATGCTCCTGATAACTGTATCTTTCAGGTAATCCAGAGCTGCTAATTACTCTAAGAAATTTTAGGTTACATATTCATAATTTGAATTACTTTATCTTCAACAAAACTGCTTATATTTAGATTGCTTTAATAATAATCATAGAACTAGAAATTTTTTAGGAATATTTAAAAACAGCTCAGAGTCTATAATTGTTAGTTTAATGCAATTTTATCAGAGCATAGTTTTGTGGGTTTTTTAAATATCTGAATATGAAATTAAGAAGTAGAGATATTCTAGATGTAGAATTTAGTAGGTTTTTGTACTTAATATCTAATTAATCAAAATATATAAATGAAAGAAAGAAAAAAGCAACCATATATTTTTGAAGACAAGCATAATTGAGGTATTATAAAATTTCTGGTGATATTAAAATTTGTGATGATATTTTAGAACAAGTGGAGCGAGTAGGAAGGTAAAATAAAATTTGAACAGGTAAATATTTATGTAAACATATCATGACATGAGGATGAAATGGTTGGATGGCATCACTGATTCAATGGACGTGAACTTGGGCAAACTCCGGGAGGTGGTGAGGAACAGGGAAGTTTGGCATGCTGCAGTTCAAGGGGGTCTCGAAAAATTGGACACGACTTGGCAACTGAACAACAACATGACACAGCTATTACTCTAACACCACAAGAATCTAATTATAAGTATCTTTAAAAATATTGTGACCCAGTTCTATATCATAATGTTAGTCTAACGATACTTCAGTGACCCTAACCTTAATGTAGTAACAGACAGCCAGCTAGTGTGTGTGTTACTTGCTCAGTCATGTCTGACTCTTTGCAATCCCAGGACTGTAGCTTACCAAGCTGCTCTGTCCATATGATTTTCCAGGCAAGAATACCATTTCCTACTCCAGGGTCACCCACATTGCTGGTAGATTCTTTACTGTCTGAGCCACAAGGGAAGCCCAACATAATAACAGACGACCAGGTAACTCCCCTCAAATTATGTGACATTAATAAGCACTAGATATTTGAAACATAAAGAGTAGTAAGTGTGATATAAATTTTTAGTAAGCATTATATTTCTAGTACTGTGCTAGGCCTGATCGTATAGTTTGTTTCATTTAATCCTCAATTGTATACATCTTTTACAGATGAAGAAATTGTAACTGAATCCTGACTTCTTAGCTTTCCTGTTCTCAATTATATATGTTCCAGCAGAAGTAAGCATTACCATCACTAGAAATATTAATACTAAGACTGTGTAAGTACTTAAAAGAGATTCAGGCATAAAAGGGGTGCTTGAACTGGATGAATTAAAAATTCACCCAGTTCTATGATTCTACAAACTTAAGGAACATTGCTCTGTTTTAGCCTTATAAACCATATAGCAGGGAAGAAAAAACCCGCCAGGATAGTACAAATATGAGGCATAAACCATGTACTGATGCTCATAAAGAGGCCACATTCATGACAATCTGTCGTAGTGAGTTTGGAACTGATTACTTACACAAAATTAATTATTTGTCCTTAAAAAATTGTCTACCTCATAGTAAAGTAATCACCTAATACATAAAACATGAGAAAGAATTGGCTTGAAAGGACTCCCCCTACAGCAATTTTTAAGCAGTCAGCTTTATACTCTCACCTACAGAATGAGCAGAGGTTAGAACATTCTAATTCTATTTCTCTGTAGGACACCAAAAATAGAAGCAGTTTGCGTTGAAATAGTACTGTGACTAAGCCTAGCCTCACTGTTGCATGTTTCTAATTGCATGCACTTCAAGGTTTGAGTTTTTTTAGAAAGCTATTAAAAGTTAGGAAAGTAGGCCCTACAGTATGACTTAGAGTTTACTTTTAAAAAATTCAACTACTTAAAATTCATTAGTATTTAAGGCAGTGTTATTTTTCACTACTTTAACTTCATTCCTTTTCATTTTTATAAATAGCCATACAAATAAGTTATATGCTCATGTGCATTGACTTAAAAAAAATAACCTAGAAAAAAAGGTGGCCAATTGCAAAAAAATATAGAGTGGAACTAAAGAATATTTGATAAACTTTGTCTTACTTTACTATTATCACTTGGTGATTTTACACGATAATCTGTGTTTGAATCAACTTCAAAGGCAAAGAATTCTTGTGTTTGCTTCAATGAATTGAAAAGAAAGTTTGGTGTTCTTGTTTTCACACACATTTATATCTTTTCTGCAGTGAAATCACATTTTTTGTTGGGCGAGTAGGTTCTTAGAGTCAGTCTCTAATTTCTCATCAGAGACAATTTTAATCTCTATTTTTTTATTGTGGTAAAATACACAAAACATAAAATTCACCATTTTAGTCATTTTAAGTGCCTAGTTCACTAGCATTAAGTTAATTCACATTGTTGAACAATCATCACCATCATCCATCTCTACCACCCATCCTTTTCTTTTTAATCCTTATTGCTACAAATACAGAATTAGACAATTGCTACAGCTTTTCTGACCCTCTGTTTACCTTCCTTAGCAGGTTTCCACAAGACAAATTTGCCAACGTCCTTCTAACCTAAATGCTGTTTGTCTGTATTTGCTATCAACAGATACTAGTGGCATGAGGTAGCTAAAGAAAATGATGGCATTAGCAAGTATGGGCCAACACAAATTCCGAGCAGTCATAAGAATGTTTATAGGCTCAAGGATGTTCTAAATTTTCTGTAAAATTACAATCATATTTGAAATAAATAATTTTTAAAAAAATCTCTAAAAGCTAAACTTTAAATCTATGCAATCCTGTAGCACAAACTTTTTCTGCTAGAATATGAAATAGAGCACACAAGATATGAACTTATAGGATACTGCAGATAAAATCTATGAAAATATCAATTATTTATACATTATTTGTGTATTTGAACATATTACCGTAGATATTGAGTTTCCAAAATAGCTCCATACAGCTGTTTTAAAACATGGGTGTAAGATAAGACCAAACTCACATTTCAACTATATCTATTAATTCTGTAATTTAGTCATCAATTGAGCCTGAACATACATCAGGTGAAAATAAGATGATCTGTCAGTATTGATGTACATGTAGGTGGTTCCTTTATTATAATTTGTGAAATGCTTGCTAGCTCTACTGGTAAGGGATTTCACAAGGAGAGAGATAAGAAAGATACAAGATGGCAAAGATCAGTCAAGTTGTGCAGTCTCGTGAAGAGATCATGTATAATAGGTTTTAAACAAACAAGGCAAATTGTTGGCCTATTCAAAGATGAGGTGCTATAGTACAGCATTTGAGTGAAAATTATTTGATATCTTAAAAGCTATTTCTTGTTATTTCTTTTCAGTCTAAAGTGACTGACAACACTTCTGAAATCACTTGCTTCCATTTGAGTGGCATTTCATTAAAAATCCCAAGCTAGGATCCCTCTTATTCCTTTATTAAGTACTGCAGTCTACATCAAAACTGTCTACAACCATGAGTTGTTTGTGTATATGTCTTTACATTAACTGCCTTTCAATTATATTGAGAAAATCACTTTTGTTTTTCAATTATTTATTAGATTCTAAAAGAAACAGTTGTCAGAAATAAGTTTACAGTAGTGAATGGCTGCCTCAATAGGTGTAAAATCAATTTTGCAATTTTTATTTAAGAAAAGGGACCTGCCATACTACCCACTGTTCCTTTGCTTATCGATTTTTGGTAGTGATGGTATACCTAATTCCAAAGAGAAATTTTTGTTTTTTAAAAAACAAGATAATGTACTTTACTACAAAGTCAAGCATAGCATGAGATACGTTGACATTTTTCAGGAAATGAGTTTCTTTCAGCCTTCTTTCTTTATATGTCTTAATTTTCTCCCTGAAATGATATGCTCATCTCTTCATCCTACAAGTAAATCTATTTCAGAATCAAACTTCACAGTGGGAAACCAATGATTGAACATATTTAGTGTGAAGATGGAGAAATTACAAAGGCTAGAGAGAAAACGAAAGGTCCACCGATGCAAGTAGATGTTATGCTAAAATAAAGTTTATAATTTCGAGTGTTTATACCCTTTACATCTCTCTTAAGGTCAACTTCTGCACTTCAAAATTAATGACTAAAATAGCATGAACAAGAACACTAGGTAGATACCGTTGTCTGATAGGGTTATACTGATGTCAATCCTCATTTGAAGTAAAAGAACCATTCCTGATTTGCAAATATTAAAGCAAGGCCACAGAAGCCACTTAAGTTCTTGCTTAAGGCAAGAACATCAGGCATTGCAATGAATTTGCCACTTGGAAGATTTTGATGTAAATAATGACTGGAGAAATATAGTGCTAGCAAATACTCAGAAAATAATTTGCAATTAGGAAAGGCAAAGAATGAACGCCTTGCCTTTGAAAAACAAAACTGTTGCATTGAAGTGTAGCCAACTAGGCAAAAACAAACGGTTGCGGGGAACCCCGTCAAGTGGGTGAGTTATTTTCGGTCTACCTGCGGCGGGACAAAGATGAGAGAAGCCATTTCAGAGCAGTTCTGTTTCTGCCTCTTTTGTTCTTGCCAGGGTGCCCATTTTTAAAGTATTCAAACAAAGAACCACAAACCGCCAGTCACACCATAATACCAGCTTGTGTTTACATTTTCAGCTCTCCGGATCGTGATCCTATTCAGTGCACACAGAGCGAGTGCTCGTGTACACGCGCCCGTCCGCCATCAGGAGGACTGAAACTGTAAACACAAGCTGGTATTTTGGTGTGATCACGCTAATATGGCGGCTTGTGAGGTCAAGGGGTGGAAGGTGAATTATGGATCCAGAATTCCCTTGCTTTTGTCAGTTTAAGTCAGGCTGCTTACGCAGTAGCTGCTTTTCCCGTTTGAATAATTCAGCTCCTTTAAAGAAATGAAGACCTACCTTAACTAATTAGAGGGACTACACTGGAGAACTGTCTTCCCAGGAAAGAAATGGAAGCTCCATTCCGCACAACCTATAAAATTAGACCATGAAAGGCATGTAACAGTCTGGTTCAGAACATAACCATCTGTTGGTCATGGCAAAAAGTGTTGGGTAAAGTAATCCAGTGTCTTGATAGAACTTCCTATCTCAAAAGAAAACCATTTAGGTAGCTTGTTCTACTATGAAAAGTTCATTTAACCAAGAAAACTAGGGGGGGGGGAGTTGTTTAATTGTTCAGTGTACCCTATAGAAAAATGAACCAAGCTTAGATGTAACACAGAATATCTCTTTTCCCATCTTGCTGTTAAACATAAATTAATTTTTGCAGTCTAGTTACAGTTAGATAACTGTCTCTTATACACATCTAGATGTGTATAAGAGACAGCACAAATTCCGAGCAGTCATAAGAATGTTTATAGGCTCAAGGATGTTCTAAATTTTCTGTAAAATTACAATCATATTTGAAATAAATAATTTTTAAAAAAATCTCTAAAAGCTAAACTTTAAATCTATGCAATCCTGTAGCACAAACTTTTTCTGCTAGAATATGAAATAGAGCACACAAGATATGAACTTATAGGATACTGCAGATAAAATCTATGANGTTAGATAATATATCCTTAACCAAAGTAATGCTAGATGGGATCTTCAAGATTATTTGGATTTTGAAGTATGACAAAAAATATCAGGAGGCTATCCCAACTCAACCCAACAAGGACAAGAAAAAGATCAATTAAGAGCAGATTTGTTGGAGTTCAATTCCTATAGAAACATAGGCTAGCTAACAAATAGATAAAATTATTTTTATAGTTTCATTAATTTCTTCAAACTGGTACAAGGAAACAATCCTTTCAGTCTAAGCTTTTTTAAAATATAAATTTACTAAAATCATCAATGTTAGAAAGATAAATGGTGGTTTCAGTAAATGGGATGCATTTATCTTGCTCTTGGCTCTTTTGAGTGAAGGTTACATGAGGACTGGTTGTATTTCTAGTAAATACAAACCAGTGATTTCTAGTGAAATCTCCATTCCTGGGGACTTCCCGAGTGGTCCAGTGGTTAGGAATCCTCCTGCCAATGCAGGGGACATGGGTTTGATCCCTGGTCCAAGAACTAAGATTCCACATGCCTCAGGGCAACTAAGCCCAACAAGAAGTACTGAAGCCCACAAGCCTAGAGCCAGTGCTCTGCAACAAGAGAAGCCACCACAGACAAGAAGCCCACACACCGCAACTAAAGAGTAGCCTCCACTCACTGCAGCCAGAGAAAGTCCACTCAGCAGTGATGACCCAGTGCAGCCAAAAACAAATAAATAGATAAAAATATATTAAACAGTTTCCCTTCCTGCTGACAACAGACATTTGTTTCAATGTCTAGTACTTAGATTTATGTGAAAAATAGTCCTAAAGTAGAATTCGGTTATCAAACTATTCTTGTTGTTCTGAAATGGAAACAAAAATGGAAAACAGAAAGAAAATTTTCCTCTTTATATGTGAAGTTATGTCTAGTTCATTAGAAACAAAGCTCAAAGAAGGGAAGTGTCTCATCTTAAGGTGAACAGGCCAATAAAAATAATTGTATATAATAATTTTTATATATGTTTTTCAGTTGTTCCATAGAGAACAATCATTCCTGTGACAACACTGAAATTTCTAGAATTGAAAATTTCGAGGTGGGACTTTTCTGGCAGTCTAATTGTTAAGACTCTGTGCTTCCCCTGGAGGGGGCACAGGTTCAATCCTTGGTCAGAGATCCTGAACTTTTCAGGTAATCCCTCAGTCCATTATAATCTTAAAGTTTTCTATAAGCATGAAATTATCAGTCAACCATATGTTGAGATACGTGAAATTCCCTTCTTTTAAAAGCCATATCTGACTAATACAGAACAATTGACCATTTCCTCTCTTTCATGTGCATGAGTTCATATGCAATAATATATATAATGGATGTATACAAGTATCTATCTAATAAGAAAACATAAAAATAACTAGAAAAACTGAATAACCCATGTTAGCTTAGTTTAGGTGAATTCATTTCAAATTTATCCTGTCTATCCTATTACACCATCAACTGTTTTAAAATCTGAGCTACATTGAAATGAAAGTTATAGTTCCCACAGCATCATTTATTCTGCTGGCCTCAGTCAGTAGTGACAGCAGTGCTGATGAAAAATGGAGGTGGAGGGAGGTATGATCACAGAATGTAAGGAGAGGCCGATGTCCTGAAGAACTGCAAAGACTACGGTAGGAATTTCCTTATTTTTACACATCATTAGCATATCTCTTATTGGAGAAGGAAATGGCAACCCACCCCAGTACTCTTGCCTGGAGAATCCCATGGACGCTTGAGCTTGGTGGGCTACAGTGCATGGGTTGCAAAGAGTCAGACACGACTGAGCGACTTCACTTTCACTTATTACTTGATCTACAAAAATATCTTCATTTTCCATTGATTTTATAAATACAGCTCTTTTTGAAAGAAAGAGCAGTAGATTTAAAGAATCAAGGAAGTAATGAGTGAGGAGAAACAAATAAGAAGCCACACTATTTCTTGCTGTATTTTTCTGCTTTAAGTGTTTTACCTGCCTCTTTCTTCCTTGGAATGTTTCAGTAGAAAAATGAAGGTAACTTTATTTTCTACTTACTTAGTTAAAGTGTTTCCCTTCTTGGAAAAATGCTTGGCTGTTTCTGTATTTGAATAGGTAGAGCAGAAGAGGGTAGCTATCATTAGATTTTCTATCATCTTATTAGTTTAATGCCTTATAATTTAAAATACAGTGATAAGTTGTATGAAATGATCATTTGGTTAGTAGTTTTTCTACTGACTAGGTCAGATTCTGTAGAAGCTAAAATGGGCTGCTGCTAAGTTGCTTCAGTCATGTCCAACTCTGTGACCCCACAGACGGCAGCCCACCAGGCTCCACCATCCCTGGGATTCTCCAGGCAAGAACACTGGAGNATTCTGTAGAAGCTAAAATGGGCTGCTGCTAAGTTGCTTCAGTCATGTCCAACTCTGTGACCCCACAGACGGCAGCCCACCAGGCTCCACCATCCCTGGGATTCTCCAGGCAAGAACACTGGAGTGGGTTGCCATTTCCTTCTCCAATGCATGATAGGTGATGCTTTAATTTTCTTAATAATCTTATGTTAGAAGTCAGCTCAAAATGTCACTGAATGAGACAATATTGGGCCTCAATCATAAAAAATTTCCTCTTTTCAAGAAAAACACCTGTTCAGATTGTTAGACTTCAGAGAAAATAATGAGAGGTTTGGTTTAGACATTAGAAGCTTTGAAAAGTGGAGATCAAAACCTGTAGCAGAAATCTAAGTGAGAGTTTACATTCAGCAAGCATAGGTTTAAGCACTTACAACATTTAAAAATTTAACTTCAGGCTTCCCTGGTTGTCCAGTGTTTAAGAATCCATGTTGCAATGCTAATGACACCGGTTCGATCCCTAGTCCAGGAAGATTCCACATGCCAAGGAGCAACGAAGCCTGTGCACCATTACTATTGAGCCTGTTCCCCAGAGTCTGGGAACCACAACTACTGAGCTCATGTGCTTAGAGCCCATGCTCTGCAGCCAAAGAAGCCGCTGCAACGAGAAGCCTGAGCAGTGCAACTAGAGAGCAGCCCCCACTCACTGCAACTCGAGAAAGCCGCTGTGCAGCAACAGAGAGCCACCCCAGTCAGAAACTAAACAACTGTTCTAAAAAATAAACATTGCAAACATATATAAAAATAAAAATGTACCTTTTTTAGAGGGCAACTTCTCATTATACGTCAGAACTTCTCTTTCCTATTCATTACTTAAAATATTTCTCATAATATAGAAACAAGAAAATAATTTTATAAGAAAACATTAGATTGTGTACAAGTATATGTAAAAGTAGAGATTAAGAAAGTGATAAGTAATGCTTTTGTATTTGAATTACAAAGGCATGGATAAGACTTAATTCCAACAATAAATAATGTCATGTGTGAGGCAGGCAAATATACAGGAAATACTATATCACAATGGAATATAAATTAACAAATTTTAATACCTACTGGGATTAAAGCAATGTAAGATGGACTTAAAGAAAAATATAATACTGTGAGAAATTAATCGATATAAGACAATCAGATAAAATCCTAACATGATATATATCTACTCATTCAAGGAAATATTTAAGAACTATTCTATCTTTAAATCTTCATAGGAATGATCAGTTGCATTTCCCTCAAGTTTATCAGGAGGAACCAACACTCCAGATTCTCTGGTAGTTTCAATATTTCATGATGGATTAAATAGAAATTTGTTATTTTGTCTCTAAACAAAGAGCAGGATATAATCTGTGCAAAGCTTTTTCTAGGCATATCTTTTTTTTTTTTGCTTTTTTATTTTTTAAGAGATTTTTGTTTACTCTTTGTAGCCTTGTAATGGGTGGGATGTGTGAATAGGAACGTCAGAAAAGAAAGAGATGTAGAGAATAGCTGTAAATATTTAAAATTATACTTTAACCATTGCTAACTAAGGAAAAGTTTCTCGGTATGAAAAATTATTATTTTTAAAAAAATCTACAGGTTTTATTTAATTATTGAATACATAAGTGCATGCTCATTGTTAAAAATAAAANAAAGAGATGTAGAGAATAGCTGTAAATATTTAAAATTATACTTTAACCATTGCTAACTAAGGAAAAGTTTCTCGGTATGAAAAATTATTATTTTTAAAAAAATCTACAGGTTTTATTTAATTATTGAATACATAAGTGCATGCTCATTGTTAAAAATAAAACAGTACACCAATAAAGTAAAAAATGAAAGCACTTCTCAGCATCTTTTAAATGTATCATTTATTATCACTATACCTCCCTATCCTAGAGGTGATAAGATTTAAAGTGTGGTGCCTCTCAATTCAGAACATATTCTTATGCATTTACATCACATAAATTGTTTGGAGTTTTGTTTGGTTGGTTTTTTAACTCTCAACAATACATCTTGCATGTTTTTCTCTATACTTATATATAGCTATACCTCTTTCTTTTATTATTTATTTATTTATTGGCCATGCTACGTGGCTTGTGGGATCTTGGTTTACTGATCAGGGATTGAACATGGGTCGTTGGCCAAATCCTAACCACTGGACCACCAGGGAATCCTTCTTTTAAAACTGCTACATAATGTTCCAAAGCACAGATGTACCCCACTTTATTTAAATGTGCCACTGTTTGTGGTGGGTTATTTCAGTTCTTTCAAGTATTTTCTGTTGAAAACAATGATGTAATGAGTAGTCTCTTTTACCTATCTTTGAGGGTATGTTTGAGTATTTTATAGAATAGGTGCAAAGAACTGGAAATGCTGGATCAAATGCATGTGTATTAAATTTCATAAACACTGCCAAATTGTTGATCATAATGAATGAGGATGCCATGTTTAAAATAAACACTTTAAACTGTAGCTTTAGAAACAACAATTATGTAGAGATTCAAAAACTCAAAGGGCCCATTTTGACCATTATATTACCTGGTTAATTCATCCAAGCAATCAATATGTATTGAGTGCTGCCACACCTCAAGTGCAGGTTAGTGGTGGGACAGTAAGTTTCAAGGTAGAATAAACATTGTCTTCACCCTTAAGATCTTAGTTCTGACAGCGGGTTCATATAGTATAACTTTCTGTTTGTCTTACAAAAAAAGGAAAGAATGTTTGAATAAAATATAAAATAATACAAAACTAAATTGATTTTTCAAATTGAAGCAGGCATCTTACATTATTTCCAGCTTATGCTTATATGTGCCTATGTGCTAAGTTCCATCAGTTGTGTCCGACTCTTTGTGGCCCTATGGACCATAGCCCGCCAAGCTCCTCTGTCCATGGGATTCTCCAGGTAAGAAAACTGGAGTGACTTGCCCTGCCCTCCTCCAGGGGATCTTTCCCAGCCAGGGGTCAAAACTGTGTTTCTTAGTGTCTTGCATTGGCAGGTGGGTTCTTTACAACCAGCACCACCTGTCAAGTCCCACTTATATATGCATGTATTGGCAATTCTATGCCCAAGAGAGTAAGAAGGCTGGCCACTTTTGAACATAAAGTGAAAGTGAAAATGAAGTTGCTCACTCATGTCCGACTCTTTGCAACACCATGGGCTATAGCCTACCAACCTCCTCCATCCATAGAATTTTCCAGGCAAGAATTCTGGAGTCGGTTGCCATTTCCTTCTCCAGAGGATCTTCCTGACCCAGGGATCAAACCCAGATCTCCTGGATTGCAGGCAGACGCTTTACCATCTGAGCCACTTTTGAACATACTGTCCTTCAAATGGGTTAATCTCTCTAGATCCAATGCAAAGAAAAGTTTAAGGGATATTCAAAACAAACAGACATCAACACATTTTGATAGCCTATTAGTTGTGCATACTCAAAGTTATCAGTAGGTGGAAAAATGCAGTGAAAACAAAACATGGAGCCCATTGGAAGGCTTTAAAGGAGTGAAGGTTGTTTAATCTGATAGAGGTAAGTAAAGCAGTGAAACCTGAGAACAGGCCTTCACTTGCACCAAAATAAAATCATGGCAAATAATATTAGCAGTTTGGCAAAAATATTTTTTTTTAAATTGAGCAAGACTAATTCAACCATTTATAATATGCAAATACACTGCTTTCAAGGTTACACCCCTGAGCTAAGACTAGGAAATAAACTAATGTGGCTTTCCACATATGTATATACACATTTATCAGGATCATTCACAGATGATTAAACAAAAACAAAACCACTTTACTTCATTCTTGCTTTCTACCAAAACACATTTCTTATGACTGGATCTAAATTAATTGACAGATTTGTGTTATATTTTTGAAAAGTGACATTTATTCTTTCTCAAAAATTCTCAGGGCTTCCCTAGTGGTTTGGTGGTTAAGAATCTCTCTTGCAATGCAGGGGACAGGACTTCAATCCCTGGTCTGGGAAGCATGTACCACATGCTGCAGAGCAACTAAGCCCATGGACCATAGCTGCTGAGCTTGTGATCTAGAGCCCAAGAGCCCCAACTACTGCGCCCATGTGCTGCAACTGCTGAAACCCGTGAGCTTAGAGCCTGTGCTCTGGAACAAGAGAACCCACTGCAATGAGAAGCATGTGCACTGCAAAGAGAAGCTGCTCCCACTCTCTGCAACTAGAGAAAAACCCTTGTGCAGCAACAAAGATCCAGGACAACCAAAACTAAATAAATCTTCAAAAAAATTCTCATCTCATATATATATACGTGTATATATATATATATATGTATGTGTATATATATATATATGAGATGCACGCGCGCGCACACACACACACACACACACACCAGTCAGTGCCTCATAATACTAAAAGCAGGGTTTTTAGTCTCAGCTCTTCCCAATTTCCCTTTTACTAAAAACTTATGTTTTTATATTAAGACTCCTTCTTAAAAGCTTTGAAGATGCCCCCTTTCAAAATTCAGTTTTTCAGAGCTAGCAAATAACAATGCAGATGACATTTTATTTTCAAAACTTGAGTTTTTGGAGGACAACTTTGAATATATGGCTCTAAAATTAATCCTCAAAGTGATGCTTAAAAGTATATTTAAAACTCTGAATTTCTATATTATAATAAAAAATGAAAGAGTACAGTTTCAGCAATATTTTATTGTATGCTTGTAACAGCCCAAAATGATGCACACAGCATAACTGATGTATTTCTAATATATTAATTGCTATTTATTAAGAGGAAATAAGAGTAAATTACACAACTGTGCTATTTGGTTTTATGTTCAAATGTACATAAATGTGTCAGTACCATATAATAAACATTTGCATTAACTCATTAACGAATAACACAGATTAAAATGTTAGGCAACTTCTCCTGAGATAATTCATAGGCTTACGGTGTTGGAAGCACTCATCAGGTCTGTCACTGATGCACAAATGACAGTTTTAACCAGACTCATAATTACCTACTCTCTTACTTATAAAGTAGAATGTTGGCATTTCCAGAAATAGAAAATTTTAAATCTTTCTTGCTATTCATCTGTATTGTTTCCTTGACCTAACAAAAACAACTTCTTTATAAAAGTCACATAAAACTGTTTTAATAAACATCATTTTATTATTTAGACATGAAGAACCCCTGGTCAGCATCTTTTCTCTGAAGATAATACAATTGAATACCAATCAAGTCACACCTTAGCCTTTTAAGACTGGTTAATGGCAATTCCTTAGCTTTTCTCAAGGACCTGAAATACATCTTTAGCTTTATTTTTCTTCTTTCAACTCTCATAAATTTCTCCACATCCTATAAAAATGTGATCCAAAACAGAAAGTCATTTTCAAACAAAAGTAAAATTAATATTTGACAAGAGGAGACACTGTCCTTTGTTGATCTAAGGTTATTCAAGAAATCATAAAAAATGTTTGTTTTCTCCCACATCATTAACCATTTGGACTTTGTCAACAAACCTTAAAGATTTTTTTCTGTCTTTTTTGCCTAGACACTCGTCTAAACCTATACGGCATTGAACAGTTATAAGCATTTGCTTCTTCTAAGCATCATTTTTTATATGATCATTATCCTAAACTGAATTTTATTTTGGGGGGGCTCTAGTCACTGCAACTACTTTAATATCATTTGAAAAGTTGTACAGTATAGTTTTGACTCTTTAGAATAAACAGAAAATATGTTGACTATTATGGGGCCCAAAAATAATCCCTCAGCCCTCTCTTGGTAAGGCCTTGAAATAACTTGCTCATCATTCTAAAAGTAGTATGATTGAGAATATATTTTCCTCAGTTATTAATGAGAAGAATATATGTGATGGGATCAAATGTCTATGTATTTATTTGGGAAAAAAATGGTAGAAAATAGAAAAATCCTGTAAAAGAAAGAGTGATAGGGTAGGAGCTATTATACTTTTCCACATATTAAAGTATTATATCCTGCAAAGCTACAGTAAGTATACTGTGGAGAAACAAATATACATTTTTTTGAATTACCAGATGCCAGGTTCAATGTGTTTGGCATTTATCATCTGTATCATTGAATCTTTACGATAATTACATTTTAATAGCGAGGAACCAGAGACTTAAAAAATATAACTAGCCAATGTGGTAGACAGTATCATTTATTTACCAATCTTCTTTTTCCCCAAGTTTTTGACCCGTGAAGACAATACACTTTTCTTTAAAAATTTTTTTTTTAATTTATATTTATTTATTTGACTGCATCATATATTAGCTGTGGCATGCAGGATCTTCAGTTGCAGCATATGAACTCTTAGTTGCAGCATTTGGGATCTAGTTCCCTCACCAGGGATAGAACCAGGGCCCCCTACATTGGGAGTGTGCACTCTTAGCCACTGAACCACCAGGAAAATCCCAATATATTTTCCTTTTCTATTCATTTAGGGCTTGGCCAGGTGATTTTTCTCAGACCAGTTCCATTGGATGAGATTTAAGAAGTATGACTAAGTTTTCACCAGCCAACTTGAACTCTTACCATTTATTATGAGAAGAATATGTTCTAGGGAGCTGTTACTACTTCAGCTTGAAAAGAAAGGCAAGTGAAACCATCATAAACTTGACCTGGAGCCCAGAACAAAGTCCATTTATGTTCAGCAGAACGCTGCAATGTTACAGTTGACCCAGATACCTATGAGGGAGGAATAGATGTTTGTTTTAAGTCAGAGATTTGGGGAGAGTGTGTTACACATCACTATTGCAGGCTAGCTTGAGCAATATTCTCAGAATCTCACTAATAAGGATCATGGTAATACAGATGAATGAAACAGAAGATAAAATCTGCACCTAGATTCCAAGATATCCAATCACTTAGTGAAGAAAATGTAGGTTGCTCAAAAGTGGCACAGAGATATTAACAAATGATTTGAGGAAAGATATGGCTAGATCTCTACTTACATCTTAAAAAGAAACTTTGAACAGGTTAAAGATTTAAATGCAAAATATGAAAACATAACTATAGTTAGAGTAAAACAGCAGAATTTTTATTACTAATATCACAGAAAATGTCTTTCTAATAATGATACCAAAGACTCTGAATTCAGTAATACCTTGTAAATCTGATTGCATACAAAACTGTATAACAATCAGCTGAGCCACCAGAGAAGCCCAAAAAATGACACAAAAAAGGTAAAAAGACTAAAGACATACTGAAAGACATACATATCACAAAATAATATTTTCAATCTTTAAAGAACCATTTATAAATCAAAAACAATAAGATATACTCCAAAAAAAGGAAGAATCAGATAGAATAGGTAATTCACAAACACAGATAACAAAATAACAAAAGAGCATAACACATGAGAACCTGATAAAAATAAATCATACACATATGAGAACACGATAAACTTTTACAGTTCAGTTCAGTTGCTTAGCCGTGTCCGACTCATTGCAACCCCATGGACTGCAGCACACCAGGTATCCCTGTCCATCACCAACTCCAGAATTTACCCAAACTCATGTCCATTGAGTCGGTGATGCCATCCAACCATCTCATCCTCTCTCGTCCCCTTCTCCTCCCGCTTTCAATCTTTGCCAGCATCAGGGTCTTTTCCAAGGAGTCAGTTCTTCACATCAGGTGGCCAAAGTACTGGAGCTTCAGCTTCAACATCAGTCCTTCCAATGAACACTCAGGACTGATATCCTTTAGGATGGCTTGGTTGGATCTCCTTGCAGTCCAAGGGACTCTCAAAAATCTTCTCCAACACCACAGTTCAAAAGCATCAATTCTTTGGCACTCAGCTTTCTTTATACTCCAACTCTCACATCCATACATGACTACTGGAGAAACCATAGACTTGACTAGATGGACCTTTGTTGGCAAAGTAATATCTCTGCTTTTTAATATGCTGTCTAGGTTGGCCATAACTTTCCTTCCAAGGAGTAAGCATTTTAATTTCATGGCTGCAGTCACCATCTGCAGTGATTTTGGAGCTCCCAGAAATAAGTCTGACACTCTTTCCCCATCTGTTTGCCATGAAGTGATGGGGATGCCATGATCTTAGTTGTCTGAATGCTGAGCTTTAAGCCAGCTTTTTCACTCTCCTCTTTCACTTTCATCAAGAGGCTCTTTAGTTCTTCCTCACTTTCTGCCATAAGGGTTGTGTCATCTGAATATCTGAGGTTATTCATATTTCTCCCACGAATCTTGATTCCAGCTTGTGCTTCCTCCAGCCCAATGTTTCTCATGATGTACTCTGCATAGAAGTTAAATAAGCAGGGTGACAATATATAACCCTGACGTACTCCTTTTCCTATTTGGAACCAGTCTGTTGTTCCATATCCAGTTCTAACTGTTGCTTCCTGACCTGCATATAGGTTTCTCAAGAGGCAGGTCAGGTGGTCTGGTATTCCCATCTCNTAGAAGTTAAATAAGCAGGGTGACAATATATAACCCTGACGTACTCCTTTTCCTATTTGGAACCAGTCTGTTGTTCCATATCCAGTTCTAACTGTTGCTTCCTGACCTGCATATAGGTTTCTCAAGAGGCAGGTCAGGTGGTCTGGTATTCCCATCTCTTTCAGAATTTTCCACATTTTGTTGTGATCCACACAGTCAAAGGCTTTGGCATAGTCAATAAAGCAGAAGTAGATGTTTTTCTAGAACTCTCTTGCTTTTTCCATGATCCAGCAGATGTTGGCAATTTGATCTCTGGTTCCTCTGCCTTTTCTAAAACTAGCTTGAACATCAGGAAGTTCTCCGTTCACATACTATTGAAGCCTCAGTTGGATAATTTTGAGTGGTACTCTGCCACCATGTGAAATGAGTACAATTGTGTGGTAGTTGAACATTCTTTAACATTGCCTTTCTTTGGAATTGGAATGAAAACTAACCTTTTCCAGTCCTGTGGCCACTGCTGAGTTTTCCAAATTTGCTGCCATATTGAATGAAGCATTTTCACAGCATCATCTTTTAGGATTTGAAATAGCTCAACTAGAATTCCATCACCTCCACTAGCTTTGTTTGTAGTGATGCTTCCTAAGACCCACTTGACTTCACATTCCAGGATGTGTGACTCTAGGTGAGTGATCACACCACTGTGATTATCTGGGTCATGAAGACCTTTTTTGTACAGTTCTTTTGTGTATTCTTGCCACCTCTTCTTAATATCTACTGCTTTTGCTTCTGCTAATCAGATCACTGCTAATCAAATTCTGGAAATTAAAAGAACAATAAAATACCTTTTCCTACCTATCAGATTATAAAAGATTTTAAAAATAATATTAATACATAGTATTGGGAAGGCTTGAGAATAAAATCACTATGACTTTTTGGAAGACAGAGAGGCAATCAATATGTATCAAGTCTTAAAATATGCAGACTCATTGATCTATCATTTCTATTTCTTAAGAAACTAATGTGTCAAATGTAAAAAGATGTTTTAGGATATTCATTGTAAAATACTGAAAACTAAATATTGATCAAGGAACTTCCATGGAGGTCCAGTGGCTAAGACTCCACACTCACATTGCAGGGGACCTGGGTTTGATCCTTGGACAGGGTACTAGATCCCACATGTTGCAACTAAGACTTTGTAGGTTGCAACTAAAAGATCCTGCATGCTGCAATGAAGATCAAAGATCCTGAATGCTGCAACTAAGCCCTGGTGCAGCCAAATAAATAAGTACATTAAAAATAAATATTAAAGAAATTTGATGAATGGAGGACTGATCACATAAATTATGGAACATTTTGAAACAAAATATACATTTCAATGGCAAGCACTAGGAATTATGAAGATCTGCATTTATGGACATAAAAATACAGCAGTGATTATAGATTTTAAAAAAGCAGGCTATAAAACAGTAAGTATAGTGTTATCTCATCTATAAATATATGAAATACATATGAATAGAATTAATTCTTGAAGTTAGGCAAAATGTAAATAGCTTTTTTTTTTCTGGATGATAGGGTTATGGCTGATCTTCAAAAAAGGAAGTATTTTTTTCTATAATATTTGAATGCTTTTTACAGTGAGAATATTATAGTTAGGAAGATAATACTTTCCTTTTGAAAAGAAAAAATATAAAAAATAGGAGTATCTTCTACTACAAATGTGGCAAAAGTCTACAGAACTCAAAATATGTCATATCTATTGTTTCTTCCTTGTCTAGGTCCTCGTAAGTTATTTATAGAAATTCTATTTATACTAACAATTATTTTTTCATTACTCCTTTAAATTTCTTTTCAAAACATGATAGGTATTATATTTATATTCTGTAGTCATTTTTATGTTAGAGGATCTTCACAATTTCTATTTTCTTAAACCATGTTTATGTAACTAAAAAAAGTCATACAAATTAAAAAATTATATTAAGTAAAATTAGAACATTTCTACCTAAATCAATAACTTTAGCTGAACTTGAACTGATCAGTTACTTTAGAATTATCTTTAAAGTCAAGAAAATTAAAAATCAGCCATTTCTTTCAGTTATTTAAAGAAAAAACAATTAGGAAATAAGTCTTCAATTAGACAAATTAACTTTATAAACAACAGCAATTATGCAATATATCCATTTATGAAATATAACTTTACATGTTTGTACATCAGCCTATAGCTATAGCTATATAATTAACATATAACTATAAATATATAAAATCCAGGGGTAAGCTAATAAATTACAGGACTTGTGTAGTACCCATATCTGAAGAAAATTACAATACTCTACTGAGGAATATATATTTTTTTGAAAAGTGTTCTTATATGGGAAAATGGCAATATTAGAAGGATGTCCCATTTCATTTATAAACTTAATGTCATTCTGTTTAGAATTTCAGGAATATTTTAAAATTCAAACTGCCTAAAGAAGACTATGTTTTAGTAAAACAGAAAAAAAGTTCTCTATCCCATAGTATCCATTCCTATTTCCCAAAGACAATCATTGTTAATATTTTTTTTTTTGTCTATTCTTCCAGAAATTTAGTATGCATCTTTAAGGCATGTGAGCGTCCCCGGTGGCTCAGTGATAAAGATCTGCCCGAAATCCAAGAGATGTGGGTTCCGTCCCTGGGTCAGGAAGACCCCCTGGAGGAGGAAATGGTAACCCACTCCAGTATTCTTGCCTGAGAAATTCCATGGATAGAGGAGCTGGGTGGATTACAGTTCATGGGGTCACAAACAGAACTGGATACAACGACCAAACAACTGCAATATGGCACGTGGTCACATACACATAGGCAAGCACACACACTTACATGCTCTGACTTTTTTTTTCCCTGCTGCTAAGTCACTTCAGTCGTGTCCGACTCTGTGCGACCCCATAGACGGCAGCCCACCGGGCTCCCCCATCCCTGGGATTCTCCAGGCAAGAACACTGGAGTGGGTTGCCATTTCCTTCTCCAATGCATTAAAGTGAAAAGTGAAAGTGAAGTCGCTCAGTCGTGTCTGACTCTTAGCGACCCCATGGACTGCAGCCCACCAGGCTCCTCCGTCCATTAGATTTTCCAGGCAAGAGTACTGGGGTGGGGTGCCGTTGCCTTCCCCGTTTTTTCCCCTAGGAGTGATAATATTATACACACTCTTCTACAACTTGCTTTTTTCACTTAATATATCCTGGGCATTTTTCCATAGTAAAACATATGTTCTCAAGTGAATTTTTTAACTTAATAAAGTAATTCTGAAGAAGATAATAAATTAGCAAGAATAACAAAGAAAACTTTCAGAAAAAAAACTACTTTAAAGGGACCTGCAACACCAAATGTAAAAATGTATAATCAAAATACTGTGGGAATTCCCTGGTGGTACAGTGGTTAAGGCACCTCACTTTCATTGCCAAGATTGCAGGTTCAATCCCTGGTTAGAGAATTAGATCCCACAAACTGCAGTCATGACCAAAAAATATATATAAAGAAATAATATAAAGAAACATACTATTAAATATATCCATAGATCAATGTGGACCCTCAGATAAAACAATCAAACAACACACACACACACAATGATAAATAAAATTTTTTTAAATAAATATTGTGCTAGAAGTGAAAGAGGTATCAGTGGAGCAGAAATTAGTCTAAGGACAGGACCCTGGAACATAAAAGCTATCAACTTGATTCAAAAAATCTTTATAAATCAGTCAATAGGGAAGAAGTATATTATTCAATAAATATTCAGAGGCAATTGCTTAACAACTGGAAAAAATGATCAAATCTTCACTTCACATGATATACTAAAGTAAATTACAAATTGATTAAAGCACTAAATGCATGAAATGGAAACAAAAAACAAAACATAAATAAAACAAAGACATCAAATGTATAGGAGAAAAATATAAGTGAATAATCTTGGTGAGGAATATTTTTTAAATGTGATAAGCAAAGATAGAAATTTTAATAACATTCAAGTAATAATTTTAAAATGAAGTCAATAACAAAATATGATGTTAGATTTGAAAAATACTTGTGAAATGTATGGCACAGAGTCAGTATTCTTATTATTAATATATGAAGAACTATCATAAATTAACTTAAAAATAGAAACATCCGGAGAGAAAAAGGGTGAGGCATAGGAAAAAGCAAGCCATAAAGAAACAATATAAATAGCAAATGAATGCATGAAATATATTGTTTTTCAAATAGCCAAAGTAACAAAAACTAAAAGAACAAAAATCTTTTTCATACATCAAACTGTGTGTGCTTAGTCGCTCAGTCATGTCCAACTCTTTGTGACCCCATGGGCTGTAGCCCACCAGGCTCCTCTGTCCATGGGGATTCTCCAGGCAAGAACACTGGAGTGGGTTGCTATGCCCTCCTCCAGGGGGTCTTCCCAAGCCAGGGATCAAACCCAGGTCTCCTGCACTGCAGGCGGATTCTCTACAGTCTTAGCCACCAGGAAAGCCCTATGTTGAATTGTGCATACGTGCTAAGTCACTTCAGTTGTGTCTAACTCTTTGCGATGCTGGACTGTAGTCTGCCAGGCTCCTCTGTCCATGGGATTCTCCAGGCAAGAATACTGGAGTGAGTTAAAAAAAACAAAAAGAATACTGCAGTGGGTTCCCATGCCCTCGTTCACGGATGTTCTTGATCCAGGGATCCAACCCGTGTCTCTTACGTCTCCTGCATTGGCAGGCAGGTTCTTTACCACTAGCGCCACCTGAGAAGCCTACACTGAATTAAAGATTAAAAACCTAATAACATATGATGTTGGTGAAGGTATGGATAAGTGGACACTCTCATACATTTCCATTTTGGAAGTCACTTTGACCTTAAGTATCAAAAATTGCAAAATACTCCCCAAAACTAACAACTTTTGACCTTGAAATTCTCCTTTGGAAATTCATCTGGAGGAAACAAAGATGTATACAATTATTGTCTATAGAGATGTTCATCATAGCATTGTTTATAATGAAGAAAAATTAGAAACCATCAAATAGTCTTTGAGAACTTGTTAGGCAAATTATGGTGTACTATATAGGCATTCAAAATAACTCTGTTAACAAATATTAATGATCTGGGAAATATTTGTGATATATTTTAAGTGAAAAGTATAGTTCATGTATTATAGTTATTTTTAATTTATTTTAGTGCATAGGAAAATGTGCTATAAGTATATACTCTGAAAAATTAACTGGTTCTCTAACTGGATAGGTTATGTGTGATTTTATTTCATTATATTATTTTCATAACTGCCAAAATAAACACATATTAGTTTTATAACCAAAAATAATGTTATAAAAATAAAATACATTAAACAATTATTTGAGATGTAGATATTAAAATGTATGTTTTTTCTCAAGGGACTGGTAGCTTTGCATTGCTTAATGTTGTTTAGGCTTGATTTCAGGCCAGTTTCTAGGCATTTCATTGTAAAAAATAAATCAGTATAATAAAATTATATATATATATTTTTCAAAAAATAGCAATCTTTTTTCCACAGAGCTAGAATATATGTTCAATTTTTAAAATGAAACAAATTAGTATAATTAAAGCCTTCAATTAGCATTACATGTCTTTAAAAAAGATTAAATAGCTCTTCATCAAAATATGTAATTCAGTTTCATTTTTTAACATGGGACACAAATAGGTATAATTTTATAACTTGACACTCAGCAACAGATCATTTTTTAAATAAAAAATTTCTAAATATTTTCTCATATACTATGCCTAGAGACTAACTCATACCATAAAATATGGCCTATAACTTCCAGGAAAAGTCTTCATTTGTTCTTTCTAGAAAATACTGACACTGATTTTGTGACAAGCATATGTACATATATTATACTGAAAATAAAATTAACGTAAACTTAACATGATATTGAAATTATGATGTGCAAAACAGCTAATTAAAAGGACTCATTCTTGCTCATATGCCCATCATTTTCCACTTATATTAATAAACCAACTTTGCACAATCCTCAAAGGGCAAAATAATATAAAATATTAAAAGACTACCAAGTAGCAAATATTATATATGATCTTCTAGGATCTGATTTTTAGGTATGACTAATTAGTCTGGCAGTATGATAAGCAACAACCTGTATAACAGGTAAACAGGAGGGGATAAATTCTAATAAGAAGGGGGTAAATTCTGAATAAGAAGTGCAACTCATTTTCCTTAACCCAGACTTTTTTTTTACACATCAACGCACTCTCCATCTGAAACTTGGTGATGGTCCCAAAGGAGAAAACACTGCCCTCCAGTGGTCTTCACTGGAGAAATGGAAATCGTTTCAGGTACCATGACTGCAGCATTTATGCAAAACATTGTGAGTATTTACCTAGTTTTACTTCTGGCTATGTTTCTTAAGCTGAAACCTATCTCTACAGCTGAGTAACTGAGTATAAGGATACAACCTCCAGAGTAAATTCTAATATATAGTTAGTTACTCTAGTTAAATAGAAATATTAACTAGGAAGAATGATTATGGCATCTGATCGCCTAAGCTGACCATCTATTAGACTATGACAATTGGATTATGTTAGCCACCTATAGCTTCTTACTTCCCAGAGAAGGGAGAAGAAATTTCATCTCTATGTTTCCCTTGTTGGCCAATTTTTAGCTAAAAGACATTTAAAATTGTACAGCAGGCAGAACCCCAGGGGACTGAACAGTATTCCAACATCCTTAAAGCCTTCCCATCACTTGAAAAACCAAATTCTCCCTCCTGCTTCTTAAACTAACCAAAGTAGGCAAAAGCAATTTTAAAAAGTCTTTGTGTCTAGCATTGGAACTTTCTCATATTTCACACCATTATATAAATGTCACTCTAACCTATATGTATCACAAATGCTACGCTAAATTAGGGCCAAATTTGCAACCTAGTTTAACTGGGTTTCCTCTTTTTGCAAATGCAGTTTTTGTGTCTGCATTTAGCAATGCATACAAAACTGTCCGTGTAGCGAACTGCTTCGAATTGCTAAATTTGAGGATGGGTGTGTAGATCGCCTGAGTCTTCTTCATGCATGTGCCAAAGCAGTGCTGTTCCTAGTCATATGAAGTCTTCCCAATCAAAGGAACCTGGACTACACTGCGAAATTCTGGAACTGTTTCATTGACTCTCTTTGATTTTGTAAAGGAAAAATGGAATGTTAAGAGGGTAGAAACGGTTTTCCAACCTCCAGGCCTCTATCCTTTAGATATCAGAATGGAAATGCCTATATGATAAGAGTGTGGTCTTGAGGGTTCCACAGCTACAGGGGCTCGTCCACTACTAGCTATTAGACTTATCCTCATTTTCTTCATCAGTAAAATAATGATGCTGGTCTCACAAGGATATTATTATGACTGAATGAGGGAATGTATATAAAGTGCCTGGCCAGAACTAAGAATTATTATTACTCTATCACCATCATTTTCTAGACTAGTAATCCAACGGCCAAGTAGATTTCCTAGAAGCATGATTTTCTAAAAATACTATTCTTTTATCACATTAAGTAAAGGCTCTTCATTCAGCTTACTTACTACATAGAGTCCTCCAGACAAATTCTTCAAAATGAATACCTTGTGCTAAGACAAAACATTTTAACATCATATTGTTTAAATACAGCACCTTTAAAGACAAATCAAGGGTTTCTTCTTTTCACTCCCACAGAAGGTGGTATCTATTATATATTCACCTGGATTCACAAAGCACTTTAGAGTTTAAAAAAAGTCAAAGATAAAAATTATAATTATTATGGACATGGTAGAGGGATAAGACATATTTGGGTGTATTGCAGTGAATTATAAAGTTTCTGGGTTTGAGAATATAGAGTTCCACAACCACATCCATTCCAGTTATTTAATTCAACTTAGAAAATTAACACTTCAGGGAGAAATATTGCTTTCTTCCAGAGATAAATGCACTTTTCTTTAAGATGAAGAAAAACTTACAGACACATTCTAATGAGATGTGATTTCCCCTTCTCATGATTGTTGTGAAGTTTTTACTGAGCCACGAGTCCCACATCTTCATCTCCTCCCACTGTGCAACCTGCAGCATTAGAAAGCAGAGTTTCTATCTGCAGAAGTTAACTGTTGTGCTCTCTGTCTGTGACATCTCACCAATCATCTCAGGATGCTCTCTGTCATACAGCATAGCATTTTCATTACTCAAAATAGCTTTTATAATGCAAAATTGTTTATGATTTAAAAGAGTAGGATATATTGAACTGAGAAATGATGATTTAATAAATATCTCATTATTTATCAAACAAATTTTTGAGATGAAGTTTCATTTAAAGATGGTGCAAAGTAAGTACAGCTAGATAGTGCAATAGTGTATATGTGTAAAATTGAAGCCCATTTATAAGCATGATCTATGTATCAATAAACGCAAAGAAAATAAACTTGGGTTAGAACACTTACAGCTAATCTAAGTTAACTCAAAATTTGACAATGAAACAAATGAATTTGTGACAAACATTCTGAGATTTTAAAAATGCATCATATTTGTAACAGTACCAAAATAATCTAAAGTCAGAACACTTTCTTCTGGGTATAATTATATTATTATAATTCTCTACCTTAACAGATGACAATTTTAGAAAACTCTAAGTACAATTTCTAGTATATGTACTAAAATAAAATGTAACAGATAGACAACTCATCATAGTATAAGTAACACATTCAAATTTAGTAATTTATTTTCCAGGTGGAAACCAGGCTTCTTGGAAGACTTCAAACTATGCCAAATGGTCTGATTTTACCATAGAGGTAGGCACTAAAAGACTAAATTTACTTCTGTGTAATTTTTGTTAACTACATTTTACATGCAAATGTCTATACAACCATGTTAATGAAGTTATAGAGAAGGAAAGTTGGCATTCCCATTGTTCTGTTTTATTGAAAAGCAACTTTTCCATTGACTTGCTATATAATATTTTAACAGTTTTCATTAGTCGTAAGAAAAGTCTAACTGCATTCTAATTGGATCACAAATCAAGAAAAATAATACTTATGAATAAAATACAGGCTTGATAATTTTCTTCTATACTTTATAATCTTCAGAACATAGGCTACTTTTATTGGAATCAGACCAAAAGAGTTCTGCTAATCATAAATATTTAGAAAAGTGTAATCTACTGACCCAGAGGATAGGATTTTTGTGCTTTTTACTACAGGCTGACATCTTTCTGTACCCCAAATGGGATTGGTTGTTTAATTGACAGTTATCATTTTTTTCCAAATAATATAAACAAACATTTAAATCTACATGGGTGAAGTTCTTATTAAAAATTTAATATTCAAAATTCAAAGCCAATATTAGTAATGCAAATGTACAGTATCCTTTCAGCTGGAATGTTAATAATCCAAAACTTGTCTCAGATTATAAAAGAAGTGTTCCTAGGGGGTAAGAATAAGAATGTTTTTAAGCTAAATGCCCACTTGATTTGCCATAAAACTGAAAGTACTAATGCCAGACGTGTAGATGATCAAAGGAGAGAAAGACAGAAATAACAGTCGCAATTCTGCAATTATGATATATGGTACAGTCAGGAGTGACCCAATCTCACCATGAAACATCCAGAAAATAAAACAAAATAAAACCTACTTCATCCTTACACACTGAAGGGAATCAGGATACTGACCCAAATTTCAAACTCCTGGAACTTGGAAATGTCTGTAAAACCTTCAACATCAACACTTCTGAAACCTGCTACATACCAGAAACAGGCAGATCTTCAACCATGGAAATATGACTATTAAGAATTCACAGATTATCTGAAACATTTGCTAATCACCCCATCCCCATGTTAGAGAGAGAGAGAGAGAGAGGAAGACTCAAAGCATTGGGAAAAGGCTGCTGTGAAAACGCCAGGCCCTTCTTGGGGTTTAGGTTGTCAACCTAATCCCAGCCACAACCATCGTATGACTGTATCAGGGGAAACAGTGTACTTGTGTGTGAGATTTGGGGTGAGGTGGGGGGCCAGGATGTTAAGAAATTTAACAAATTCATGATTTTTTTTTTCCCTTAAACATTTGAGAGTGTTGTGTTTATTCATGCTGGGCAACATAAACCATAAATCTTGCTGGATTTCTGCAAACTGCTGCGTGAAGCCTACAAACTGCATTTCTGTCAAGGGGAGGAAGAGACAGACAGAAATCAAGACACAGACAGGCAGCACCCCCAGGACGTGAAGCTTGCTCCTATTGCAAGCTGTAGTGGAAAGAGATGATGACATCCAGAACAAAATGTCTTTTTCACGAGAATGTGAAAGCTCTTGCTTTGTGTTCTCTGTGCAGAGAAAGAATGATCAGTGGAAAGGGCTTCATTTCCATCTTTCTGGAATCAAAATATAAGGAATTTTAGTTATTTTTAAACTTCTTCCTTTGAGTCCATTATTGTGTTCCATAAAACAGACAAAACTCAGCAAGACAACAAAGACTTGATCTGTAGGAGAGAAGGTAATAAAGAGCAAGTCCTCTCCAGAGGGTAATTAATCATTAGTCACTCATCCTAGAAGTCCCAGTTACACTTAAGGTTAATGTTCAGGTAGCTTCTTTCTATTTTCTTAAAAAATTTTTTTAAACATTTTTTTTTTTGCAGAATGTTATACTATTAATTGCCAATTTGCATATGTGTGCAGCTGCTGTTTTGGCTCTGAACTCAATCCGATAAGCTTGCTGGAGGTATCGCAGAGCACTTGGCAGCTTTCCTATTTGAAAAGAAAGCCTCTCCCCACTACAGAACAGCTGATCGTCTATCAGCGATAGACCCTGATGGCGTGAATTACAATTACACTACTTTTCACACTAAATCTGGGTGATAGCTACTTGGAAAGAAGTTTCATCATTTTTTACCACAAACTGGAAAAAGAATTACATGGTCATGCTGTGCTTTTAAAGGCAGTTTGGTTCACTTTTGTCTATTTAACACCTAATTCCAAGAAGTCCATAGGCATCCAGAGATCTGAATGGCGCGTAATGAATTCACTGTTTAGATTGAAGATTTAAAAAATCTACCTCAAATTACATTTATTAACAAGGCGACCAGGAAGTGTTAAAGTTGTTAGACGCTTCATTTATTAAATAATTTGTGGGCATTTTCAGTTGTCATATCTAGAGTCATGGGGTTTGCTTATTTTTTTTAATTAGCAATCCAAAACAATGCTACTGCAGTTTAACAATTCATCACATAATCTTGGGCTCTTTAGTTCAGCTGTTAATGTTAGATAATTCAGATGGTTATTTTGATCTGTTTATAAATGATTTAGGTTGCATTGTGCTATGAGGAGGCTGCTGCAGCCAGGCCAGTCTTCCTCATCCTCCCTGCCTTGCTCAGGGTAGCTGAGGGGCATTCCCAAAATGTGTTTGGGGAGTTTAGTGTCTAGCAGGAGGAAACTGGGGATGGGGGCAGGGGACACGAAAATAACCTGGTTTATTATCCTTACTTAGTTAACTTCTTCATCGATTTATATTCCCTGTGTGCCTGGAGAACTAAGGAAAGTCCTCTTTGCCAAAGTACCTCTTATTAGATGCAAAGTGCATCTCTCTGGTTCCCTGGGATGTTAGCAAGTACTTTCTTTTCTCTTCTTGCACGAACTGCCCAATCATCAGAAAAACGTAAGCCCCCCCACATCCCTCTTCTTCTCACTCTTCCCTCAAACCCCTTCCCCTCCCATGTTGACATTTAACTCTATTTGTTTAAAGCAAACAAAACAAACAAAAAAGTTAAACCCACCTCAAGCAGCAGAAGTGGAACACGCTCATCCTGACGCAGTGAACCTAAGAGGAAAAATAGATTTTGTTTTCCTTTTTTAGTCGCTAGTTTTATTAGATTTCTCACTCTCACAGATTATCTGAAGACTACCCCATTGATTGATCGCCCGTAGAGCTGCATTTGGTGTAAAGAAAAAACTCACAGCTTTATTGGCTCCCAGGAGACAAAACAAACAGAACAAGATATTCATATTAATGCAAACAATGCAACAAATGAGGGGAAGAATCGCCCGGCTGTAGCGAGGCGCCGAGCGGCCGGCCGGGCGGAGAAGGGCCCGGGGCCGAGGGTTCCGGCCTCCGCGACCCCCGGGCGCTCCGAGCCGTCGGGACCCGCGCCGCCCGCCGCCCACAGGGGCCCCGGGCCCAGGCGGCCCAGCTCTCGACCTCGCGGGGCCGCGCCGGGCGGCCGGCAGGCAGGCAGGCCCGGGCGGCGGGAGAAGGCCTCCAGGCCTCCAGGCCGGGCCGCAGGAAGGGCCTGCTCCGGCCCTCACCCGTTCCCAGAGCGGGGCTGGAAGGACCTAGCGCTCCTGCGTCCTCTCCCTTTCCTTGCCCACGCTTCCAGGGGCCCAACTGCACAGTCTCAGCTTCCCTTGGCACCTGGGTCCCAGGTGGGAGTGGAGAATTCCCGCTGCGTCTCCTCGTCCACCTGGGCAGCCTGGAATCAGGGACTAGCCAGGCGCCAGGGAAGCCTGTGGAAGGGTGGAAGCCAGGTGATAAGGTCTTTCTCCCTTTGAAAAAGCTCACATTATCCTAGAGGAGACTAGGTAAACACACACATTTCAATACAACGCAAAACCTTGAATAATCAAAAGCAAGGTGAGTAGCGTGTAGAGCAGAGGCTGAGAGATGCTTAAGAGGCACTTTCCCTGCGGAATGAGAAAGGAAGAAAGAAAATTCCAGGCACAAAGGCATATCTGATCTGCACCTGATCCCCACCCCCACCCCCAAATCCACAAAAAGTTAAAAACGAGAGAAATATCTGTTAAGTTTTGATTTCACATCCTTTTAGTCAACAAGATATTAAAAATAGGATTGCCAACTTTGCACAGGGCATTCTTACAGAAAAAAAAAATTATTAGTTATCTGAAACAGAGATTTAACAGGGCATCCTGTACTTTTATTTGCTAAACCAGGCAATCCTAACTAAAAAATACTGGATTGAGGAAGCAAGAGTCATTCTCAGATGTATACTAATTGGGATATTCAAGACATTTTTAGTGGGGGTTTGCCTTGGAAAGGAAATGAGTTACCCTCTCAGCACACTTTCCCAAGCATATTGTAGGCTGAACCAGGAAGAAAAGACTGAAATGTTTGGAAATGTCCTTATGTTTTGGCAGAAGTGGCAGAGTTTTTTGACTCTTGTTGACTCTTGACTAGACAATGGCCCAGGGATCCCTCTCTGTGGCCAGTTTCCTTCCAAGCCAGTCCAGGGAATTACAGCACCCTCTGAAAGTGGAGTGTCATTTACAGTGGTACTTCCAAATTGGGATCATGTGTTTTTTTCTAACTCTTGCTATAGAGCCACACTACTCCTTGATATTAATTGTATTTCAGAATAAACTAAGTTGGGACTTGATAACTTTAAAGATGGAAGGTGGAGCAAAATCTGCTTTAAAATTCACCAAGTGCCCTAACCTACAAATAGATCTCATCCTGGTCTTCCCTTGTAGATGCTGAAGGAAGAGACTTTCAAAACGCCAGTAATAAAACCTCAGAATATTGGAGTGAGTGAGTGAGTGTGTGTGTGTGTGTGTGTGTGTGTGAGAGAGAGAGAGAGTGTGTGTATGTGTGAGTGTGTCACAAAGCTGCTTTAGCAGAGGAAGCCTGCTGCTTGCATTTCTTCCTCAGTCCTGGTTAGAGAAAGCTTTTTCCAGCAAGCTTTATCACCCTTACTGATACCTCAGATTCCTAGTGAGCTTGCCTTCCTTTTAAACCAATTGCTTGAAGTTGTATGAATACACTCACACAGGATGCCCCTTTCTTACTGGCGATTAGTGCCATTTAACAACTGCAAATGGAGAAACTATTTGTCTAATGAGAGCTGTTTTCAGAGTTGATTCACCAACACTCTAGGGAAGAGAATATAAGGCTGAGACCTCCTCCTGAGTCTCAAGTCTAAAGAGACAAGCAAAGGCCGGTTCTTGAAGCAAATGAAGTGTTTGTTTGGTTTAGAAAATGCTTTAGTTCCAGATTAATAGTTTTAGAAAATACATAGGCTCACTTCCAGTTCATACTGGTTGACTTTTTTCTTTTAATTTCCTATACAAACTATAACTTTTGGTTTAGAATTTGGACTATTAAACAATTAGCATTGTGGTTTGGGTGTCATAGTGAGGTTTAACTCCATGCTTTAGAGGTACAGATCCTTTTTACCTTTTCTCCTACCTCAGATTGTGTCTCACGCTACAAAATACATTCCAACACTTGTTGTTTGCTCATCGGAGGTATGGGGAATCTCACACTCAGTATGCTATAAGATGCTTCTCCCAGAAGACAAGTTCTGGGGCCCCGTGTTAGGGTGGTGATAAATTGATAATCACCCCAATAGCCACCCTGTCTCATGGTCAGGGAATGCCAGGCCCTCTAATGGCTCTGTGGTTTACCATATTAGTTTCTTTGGGTACAAAGGATTCCAGATATAAACTGATTTAAGCTTCCTGTGAAGGCAAGTACAAAGACGATGAAAAAGTTATTTCTATCTTGAGGTGAAGGATTATTATAGAAAAAAATAGTAGATTGAAAGGCAGGAGAGCTTGAGATGGGTTCTTGAGTAGGTTTGAAGGACTCATTCATTCTCTTTAGACACAGTCTTTTTTTTTTTTTTTGAGGTTTTTTAATGTTTTTGGTCCACACAAAAAGAAGGCAATCTTTAAGGTTTGGTTATTTCTCAAACAATCATTCCTTGAATTAATAAGTGATAACTCCTCTTTTGTACAGTGCTTCCAAAGGGTACAAGCAGGATATTTTGTAAATGTATTCACGATATAGACCCAAACAGCAAAGGAAGCATGGGCATACTCCAGGTTATCGGGCATTTCAGATCCCGAGGAGATGTTCAAATGAGAGAGACCAGATAGGCAGCAAGGGCTCCCATAATCAGGTGCAAAGGCTCCGGAAAAGTGAGACTGACTTAAAGACAAACGACCCTGTACAGATAAGACAAGGGGATAACATGTTTGAGAACTTATATTTCAGTCCTGTTTGGGGATCTCGATCTCAGAAAGAAGAGAACTGCCATAAAGCAAAAATTAAAGTTACTTGGTAAATATTTGCAGCACTATCATTGCGAATATTCTGCTGTTTGCTGCACTTGATTCACTCAGAGGCTGGAGGAATTTAGCAATCTTACTGTAACTGGTTCTGGAAAAAACCTGAGACACTTTTCTCCCTTATATATTATCAGTGTCATAATGTGATATGTCTTTTAATTTGAGGCCCTCCTTGAACTGAAAGCTCCAACAAGCTTTTGCTAACCAGACTTCATTCACATTCTGAATCTGGTTTTTGTCTCACACATATTAAATTTTACAAAACAGAAAGAAACAATAGAGCTTATTAGGAAAAACTTGTTTTGAATAGTAAATTAAGCATAATGGAAATAGGCACATGTTTTAGCACGGTTTTCCCCCCTTTTTTACCAATTGAACATTTACATCTTTTTCAAAGTGCTGTGATTTTCCCCTTAAGCTGGCACCACACACTTTCAATAAATGAGACTTGCATCACTTGTATTTACTGAGAGAAATCATTGTAATACTGTAGATTCCAAATGCACAGCCTTCTGTAAAAAAGTAGTTTTAAGTAGTCACCCCTAATTGTATTAATCAAGTCATTGTGGCATTCTAAGAATCCAAAGAACTACCTAATTTCAAAGACAGTGTAAAATCAACTGTCAGTTCTGACTAATTTCAAATGATGCCCTGTTCTTGAGACTGGACACCTGTACATTTAAAGGTGCACCTGACTGCAAGGTTTGTTTTTCAGAGATGTTCCCCAGGTAGAGGCATCTACAGAGTCAATATATTTTCTTTATAACTGGTGTCAAGTTGATGTATATATTAAAAAATCTTGGAAAATGATCTCAAAAAGGAAGTAACAGCCCAATGAGCCATATGTTCAGGGAACCTAACAGGTTTCCATTGGGACCAAATTTCACTTCACCTTTTTGTCCTTATGTGCAAATAAAAACTTATCTGCAAATACACCATTAGAACAATGATGCAAATTTGCCAAGTATATAGACTGAGAAGAAATTACAGTAACTCCACAATAACCAAGTTGTTAGTAAAGAATTTGATTATGTATTAGAAATACATAACACAACATAGAATTGAACTAAATTTATTTGAATTCTAAAGGTTTACTGCATCAGAGACACTTGGCTTACACAGAGTTGGTTAATGAAGAAAAGCCTGATGAATAGTTAATAAACTGCTTAATTTTGATACTGATGGAGCATCTGAATTTCCAAGTTTACATTAAGAAATGTAAGGTTATTATTATTTTTTCTCTGTTAGATAGGTTGCTATTTTAACAGATTCAGATGCCAGGGAATATTCTAAATGCCAGATAATACTGTAGGACTAAAAAGTCTGTGATGTACTAAAGGCAGAGAGGCCTGCTTAGTGCAGAGTGGAAACAAAAAAACATTAACATTTATCTACTCACAATTCTTTATGTGAGTCTTTTAAGAAACCTCAATTTTAAAACTTTTAAACATTCTGTATAATTTCAATAGATTCTAACAATTCTGCTTTCAGCTATTGTATTGGTATGCCTGGGCACAGTTCTAAAAGGAAAAATTGTTCATTCTGTGTGTTCGTGTAGTTCTTCATAGGACTAGATCAGGGATGAAGATCAATAATACCAAAACTTACTCAGGTCATTTTATTTTTTGTGTTGTACTTTTTAAATGAAACATTACAAATAGAGAAGGGTAGAGAGAATACTATAAACCCTCGTATATATATATATATATATATGACAATTTTTTTCAAACTTTCACATTTTATGTTGATTTTTTAAACAAACAATTGTGTGTGTAAAGTTATGCAGTGGTAAAGTTCAGCAGAACAAAATTATACTGTGTGGATTATCTTTCAACTGTTTTCCTTTTCCATTTATGACTGGGGGAAGAAAGTATTTTATGTTAATTTAGACACCTGGTTAGCTAAGTAGTTACATAACTCGTTAGTAAAGGAATTGCATTCTCCTTCAAATCTAAATACCTATCAATTCTCCGTAGCTGCGTTTCGCTTAACCTACTTAAGAACGTCAGTGTTTCAGTGTGTTTCACTCTAAGAGTAGTTTATGTAAATCTGTAATNGTGGGTGAGGGGGGAGGTTGGGTGGGAGGGAGGTAGGGGGGAAGGGAAGAGACTTGGATAATTGTCTAGGCATTTCCATTCAGCTCCAGTGGCAATGAAAGAAAGATGTACATGCCTCAGAACCCTTCACAGTGAATGCCTAATAATCACTGTCACCTTGGTGAGGAAGATGTCAATGTGATGTGCTTGGCACCCTAAGAAGTCGAGGCACCATTCTCATTCTTCCACAAGCTAAGGCCCTTCACCGAGGCACAGGTGAAATATGAACAAACTGCTCCAACCCCTTATCAGAAACCGTCCCTCCAGCTTTCTAAAACACTTGCTCCCAGGAAGGCTTAAATTTCTGTTTTGAGAGTTGCAAATCTGTGTTTACTTCATAAAAGAGAAGCCATGCCTCAAACATTTTTAAAAAATGAGAGTGGGGTGGGGAAGGGAAGAGAAACCTAAATGACAAGAATGATGGGGAAGTCTCATTTTAAAGAAAATTCTGCAGTCTTCTGAATTTGGTATCCTCTCTCTTAAATATCCTCCACTGGCCATCAATCAGGCTGCTAACAATGAATTAACAATTTCTCAACAAGAATGTGGACATTTCTAATATAAATTAATAAATCCTTACAAGGTTTTGGATTTGCTCCCATTAAAGACAAATGTGTTCCTTTAGAAAGTTTATCCTGAAAAATAATTTTAAATTTCAAAGTGATCTATTAGTTGTAATAAAATGTCACCAGATCTGGCATCACCCTTCTTTCAGATTACTGGAAAGAAACATGAATTTTATGAATTTCCCCCAAATGTGATTTATTTATTTATTCAGGAACAAAGAACACATTAACTATCACAACATAAGTAACTCTTAATATTTAACTAACTTCATCATGTAGCTATACATACAGAAAAAATTAAACCTATGTCTTTTATTAAAGAAAAAAAAAACACTAAAGGTTTTAAATAATCCCACCAGTGATTTTTATCACTGAGCAACATATGTCTCAAGTTTGGTATTTACTCAGATATTTATCTTGTCTGCTATTCTCTATTATAGGTTTATTCAAAAAGAACACCCAATGCATAAATAATCTAAATTTTAAAATGAAAACAAATTTTAAAAACCCTATAAACATCTGACATCACCACATTCGATAGTTCTAACTAGAAGCCCAAGCAATAAGCTTAGACATTTGAAAAAACATAAATTGTTACACAATTGCATAATCCCATATATAATAAACACTGTAAACATGAATACAATGAATTACAGCTTTGTACAAAACAATCTTTTAAAAGGCAATAAAAGACAGTTACAATATTAAGTTTAGAAATTCAAATAGCAGTGACTGGATTTTTCAGTAAATGATCTTGAGCTAAGTTTGCAATTAAGTATTAATATATAGTATTACAAACCCAAAATCATCACGTAGAACTTGACATGTCTATTTTCAAATGCATCTTAAGTCTCCCCATTAAAGTGTGAATTAAGATGCCGGAGGAAATCCCCCCTTGATGTAATGGATGGTGGGAAAACTGCTTGACAGAATTCACATACTCGAGGTATATGCAGTTCGGAGCCTGTGCCACTTAGTACCGATAAGTCACTGTCTTGATTAGGAAAGGGCTTCCAAATGGGCTGCAGGAAACAAATAAAAACATCTTCTGTTATTTGTATTTAAAATCAACTTGCACTGAATTTCTATTTCAAATTTTTTGAATGGGATATATACATATATATGAAATTCCTTAATATGAAAGCAAATTACCTTTCCATAGAATTAGCATGAGGACATGACTCAATTCTCTTTTTCATAAAGGGTATAGCTTAACTTAAAGAATCACTTAAAATACACATTCACACACTTTATCTTCACAAACTAAAAAACTTTCAGTTTTAACACCAGCATGTTTTAATACCCATTATCACAGTGGTAACAGTTTTGGAGCAATAGTCAATATTGAGACTTTAAAAAAATTAAAATTCTATCTTTTTTATTTTAATTGGAAACTTTCAGATATAAGACCTTTATTAATACACAGCACACTAGACCTGATGTGTGTGAACATGCATTTTGATCAAGAGTAATTTGAATTTTACTACTATTTACCAGCAAATCCACACTGAATAAATCATAGAAATAAGTACTTTAATTTTTGAAAATATTTTTTTTTAAGTATGAAATGAATTCTATTGATCAATTCTTTTTCGAAACCTCAAATATTTAATCATTCAACAAAATCCAACATTGGGTGCATTCTTCTGACTTCTTATTTTGCTTCTGTTATACAGTGCATACTGTGGCCTTCTTACCCTTTCTTGTGGCTAAATAAAGTGAAGCCTGTCAACAGTTGCCCAATTAAAGAATTATGGAAAAAGCATAATTCAACAGAACTACCTCCAGTATAATAAGCAGCACATACATACTCTTAACTGTATTTACTATTAAAAAAATATTTAGAAGGGCAAGAGAAAGCATTTAATTCAAGAGTAGGTGCCCTGTAAATGTTTGTTGACTAGAATATCTTATTTTCCTGAAATGCTATAAGCCAAATTATTTCTAAAATTTGCTTTCTTATCTTAAAATATCGAAACCCTGGCACTTTGAGGAAAACCACCTCAAAAAGCCAACTTAAAGAGACCCCTTTGTGCTCTTATTACTAATTGCTTTTAAAATAACAACCTAATCCAACTCTTGACACAGTGTTAGTTTTCATTCCCTTAACCAATCTCTTTCATCCTGGTTAACCAATCATTACGTAAACAGTATATTACTAATTGAAGCATTTGGGTTTCACGTCATCACTGTCTTCTTATAAACATTTTACTGGACAGCTGTGTACAGTTGGTGTAAATATACAAAGTCTGTCTAAGCACCCAGATACATTCAAGTATCAGTACAGAGGGCTTATAACATTGACCCAAATCCTTTTGTGAGAAGTGGCAATTTTATAACAAAAAACAGTAATATTTAAAATACATATTTGAAATTTGGGGTGAAATCATTTCCTTTCTCCCATGATAAAAGAAAAGCAGTACTAACTGTGAAAATGTAAGAGTTAACTAGACTTAAATTTTAGTGTTGGCAGTTTAAACAAAAAGTACAATTAATAGGTATCATTCTAATGGGAAATTGATATGGATATAAATAAAAGATTATTAAGTTAAAGATACTTTTAATTAAAATCTGTAAAATGGTAACAGGCTCAGGAGCAAACATTTGATAAACCAATCTTCTACTACCAATTTATTTTCAAAGTCCATACTTATCCTTCTGTTAGGAGCTATTAGTTCAGATTTGATCTTTTCACAGAATTTGGTTGGGACCCCAATGACTGACTCAGCAAAAGTAGGAAGAAAAGAAAATCACATAGAGAAAAATAAACAGGTACGTTTTAGACTTTATTATGATAGCTGAATGTATAAAAAAGGTGTTAAGCAGTAATGATATAGAAGTAAAAATCTGAATTATGAAACCAAAATTTCACTTCCTTTTGTTACCAACAACTCAAGAATTCTGTATTCCTCATAGTAGCTTTACTAAAGCAAATAACACAACAAAATGTTTTTAAAAACCCATTTTAAGAAATATCCTTTGAGTCCTAAACTGTAACACAGCATTCAAAACAGACGAATTTCTCTGCCTTTTCTGCCAAAATATCAATTATCTAACCTTATGCCCCATGTCTTGTGACAGCTCAACACCAATTCTCCTGCATTTTTTAGCTGAATACTTTTCCATCAAGTTGTAATCACATACCAGCTGTTTCCCTTGCTGTAGCATAGAAAGCAAATGCACAATGCAGGGTGCCATCTACTGAAACATGACTGTACAGACTAGTAAAAGAACAAGCAAGAGATATAATGGAGAAAAAAGTAACAAGCATTAGAACTGATGCACTTCACAGCTCCACAGGAATTCTACTTGCAATAAATGAAATTGTTTAATTTGTTTCATTAAGTAGTAACTATAACTGTGACTATGATGTAAAATAAGGTACAGTGTAGAAATAAGTGACTCAATAATTAAAGCTTATTGTCAGAGCTGCCTCCTTTTCTCCACTGCTAAACTATACCACAGCTTGACTATTGCCTTCTTTGTATGTGGATTTAAAAGTCTATAACCTATAAAAATACTGACGAAACCAAAGAGTATTAATCAAGTTGTTGGTGTGTTTTGGTTTTCAGTACATATCTCAAGGCAAAGGGAAATCAAACAAATGTCCTCAATTTGTTTTAGACACTTGTAGCAATCTGGATTTTTTAAAACAAGCTTCTGTTTATGTTAACAACTGTATATTTTTCAGTTGTCTTCAGGCATTAAACACCGCCCCCACCCCGCCATTTTTTTTAAACTTGAAGCATTTTGTAATAGCACCTGAATAAAAGGGAGGATAAGAGGGGACTGGGGTGGCATTAAGGATGGGCTGTAAGTAGTCTGCAAGCTTTAGAAACATTAAAGAATTTGATAAAAATTATACATAGGGACGGACACGACTTAAGTGACTTAACAGTAACAGTAACAGAGACTATTTAAAAAATATATTAGGCTGCATGTTCAGGGCCAGATTAGAAACCAAAACCAAACCCTCCAGATCCTAAGTACTGTATAAATGAGACTGCACAAAAGTATTATTTGAAAGACAGTTCACTTATTTTCAGAAATAGAAACATACAATGTGATTATTCACTTATTAAAAAATGATGCATTCTCATAAAGGTAAGTATGATATATACAACTTTTTGATAAAAAATGGCATCTGCTTCACAAAATGACATTAATAAAGAATCTTATTATAACAATGATACTGAGTAAAAATCTGAGTCAGAGACTAGGTAAGATAATGACACACACTAGATATAGATAAGGTTTACATGTATTTTTAAATGTGCCATAAATTTTAAGGTACTTTATAACAGACCTTTGCTATAATCATCTTTTAAATTTCATGTCATTTATTACAGGACCTGAATTTTGTTAGCTGCAAGTTTAACTTTGGCTATTCAGTAGTTTAAAATGTCTGATAACCTGAAAGAGATGTGTATCTGTGTATGCATGGCAAAATGTGTGTTCACACATAATATATTTGTTAATGCAAAACGGTTACCTGCTGTGGTCCTCGGATAGCTTTTCCTGGGGAATCCAGTGAAGGAAAAGGTGCATCAGATGGGTCCTGAAGTGGGAATGTATTTACAAATAATGCATTATGGTCTCCAGGTGGCAAACACGGAGCTCTATCCAGAGATGTCCTAATACAAGTATTTGAGGGTTTTGTTTTGTCAGTTGTTTTAAGGTTTTGTATAGCTGAAGCTATGGGGTCAATTCCCTGAATTTCAAATAAAGTTTCTCCTGTTTTGACAAAGTTTCCTGGATTGTCTCTGGGCTCCATATTAAATTGATCCTGGCACACAGTCTCAGATGTGACAGAACCAAGGACATCGGGTCTTTCTGGAGTGCTATGTAAGAAAGTAGAGTCATTGTCCGTAGGTGGAAACTTGACATTGAATTTAGAAAGTGATTCAAAAGATGTGTCTTCCTCATCTTGGCCCAGTCCTCTTGGTGTGACAGATGTGACGCACGGTGCACCTCTATTTATATCATCTTTTGCCTGAGGCTTAAACAGCACTTCTTGTTTATCTGTTTTATCCGTACACTGTATAGGCATAGAGCACTGTGTCTCTGCAGGGAAAAAACATAAAAGGAAAACAGGCGCATTTCAATCATTCTTAAAAATCTGAATGTTCAATTAGCTTTGGATAGATGAGTATTATTTTTTCTATTGGTTTTTATAGTAACTGAAGACAACTGGCTTTTTTGTTTTTTTTACATTTGCGACCATCTTACACAGAAATATTAGCAGTCTCCAGTGGGTGAACTGGAATATAACTTACCAGTCCCAGTTTAACTACTTCGTCTTTTCCTAGGTCTTGTGCTGTAAGCCTTGAGTCTTCAGTTATTCTGCTCTACACTTAAAAACATTTGCTTATCGTATACACATTTCAACATTTTGTCAGTAATGGAAGCTGCAACTGTTAGCTTGCTTAGACAAATAAGTTATTAAAAGGGAAACTCCTTACCAGTCATATATATATTATACTGTACAGGTAAAGAATCTGTATGAATTAGGTCATTTACTCCCCTATAATATGTCTGTGTGACAAATATTAATATATCACCAATCAACTTAGCTACTGTCTACTCTTTGTGAGGGAGTGGTGGTGGTGGGTGTTAGGGGGAGAAAAGATTGGAAGCAAAAGAAGGATGAAATTTTAGGATGCATGTTCAGAAAACTCTACGTGATATATAGGATTTTCTCATTTAGAAAAGGCCTCTCTAGATAAGGTAGTTGCTACTGCTACTGCTGCTGCTAAGTTGCTTCAGTCGTGTCCGACTCTGTGCGACCCCATAAACGGTAGCCCACCAGGCTCCCCAGTCCCTGGGATTCTCCAGGCAAGAACACTGGAGTGGGTTGCCATTTCCTTCTCCAATGCGTGAAAGTAAAGTCGCTCAGTTGTGTCTGACTCTTAGCAACCCCATGGACTGCAGCCCACCAGGTTTCTCTGTGCATGGGATTTTCCAGGCAAGAGTACAAGTTATCAGAAACTTGTATTAGAAACTTATATTAGAAACTCCAAAGCTCATTTATCTAGAGGATACTTTTCCAACAAATACAGCTCTCAAGGACATAGGCAAAAGCTAGAAAATAAGAAAATAGTGCTTTTGAGGAGTCAGGTTTAGAGCCACAAGGCCCACAGATGAATTTTGCTCTTAATCTCATTTTAGATTCATTCTAACAAGCTTGATGATGTCTGCCTAGTTCATAGCTGGTTAGAAGCAGCACACTACAAGGCATGGACCTGAGCTGTTGAAAGCAGATGCAGTTGTCAGTAAGAGCTGAAGGCACGAGACAAGAAAAACAAAAAAGCAGAACTCAGAGAACACTACAGTTCAGTGTGGGGCCAACGAGGGCTATGTTTTTCAATGCAAGAAAAAAAATGATCAAAGCACTCTCCATGTTGATGATATTGAGAAAGTAGAAAAAGCTAAATTATTCCCCACAACGTTACTTCTAGAAGACAGTGAAATTGGAGGCTGCTAATATGTATATTTTCATTAAATGGACAAATGGTAAAAAAAAAAAATTTTTTTTAAGCGAAAATGAAGTCGCTCAGTTGTGTCCAACTCTTTGTAACCCAATGGTCTGTAGCCCACTAGGCTCCTCTATCCATGGAATTTTCCAGGCAAGAGTACTAGAGTGGGTTGCCATTTCTTTTGCCATTGGATCTTCCTGACCCAGGGATTGGACTCAGGTCTCCTGCATTGCAGACAGAAGCTGTATCATCTGAGCCACCAGGGAAGCCTGGTGATTTTTTTTTTTTTAATCAGCACGCTAAAAAGGTAGTCATCAGTGAAGCTGTACATTAACCAATGATGCCAATTTAAGCAGACAGGGTATAGAGAGCACTGTGCAATACAGCGTTTGCCTAGATCAGTAAGCACTTAACAAATGTCATTCTTTTCCTTTCCTTTTGGTGTTTACAGTCTCATAACACCTTTCTCTTCTTTGCCAAGATACATTCCAACACAAGATGTTTACTGTTTGGACATGATTGTAGTCCAAATGCCACAATGCCAACAGCTTCTTTAGTTCATCCTGTTACATACCTCTGCCTCTCTTTAGTATGTACCATTTTCTCTTACTGGATTAACTACAGCAGCCTTTGAACTGCTTCCTTGCATCTAAATTTTTCTCATATCCACTCCACTATCTACACTGCTTTCCCCTACCCTGCCTTAGTTTTTCTAAAATATGTATTTGGTCAGGTTATCTTCTTAATAAAACCTTTTCATGGCTCTCCAAGACCTTCAGCCCTAAAATTCATACAAAACTGTGCATGACTGATCCTTGATCACCTCTCCCTGCTGTTATCTTTCACCACACCTGCTCCACTCCTTACTCCAGCTTTAATGAACTTTGGTACAGCTATCCAAAAGGCCATACTCTCTTTGGGCCTTCGCGCATGCTGTGGAGACTATCTGAACTGCTCCCTTCTATTATTCTTTGCCTCACTCTTATATGCTCTTCATTTCTTGGCTTAGGCATTCACTTCTCTGGATGGCTGGCTCTGGCTTCCCAAGACTGGTTTAGTCATGACTCGTGGGTGCCCTGAGGACTAAACACTCTGCATTTTATTTGCAAATTACCTCTTTCTCCCATTAAGGTAGATTTCTTGAGTTCCTGAACTGTTTTGTTTCCCACTTTCTCCAGTACACTGCTCAGAACTTGCACATAGTATGCCTTTAATAAACAAATTCTGAATGAATCTGTATTCTCTTTTCCATGGAGCTTAGTAAAATAATCTACATTTGCTAGATAATCCATCTGTAACTAGGAGTGAGAGTCTAAGTGCAAGTCTCTCAGTGGTGTCCCACTCTTTGCAACCCCGTGGACTATACAGTCCATGGAATTGTCCAGGCCAGAATACTGGAGTGGGTAGCCTTTCCCTTCTCCAGGGGATCTTCCCAACTCAGGGATCGAACCCAGGTCTCCCAGGCAGATTCTTTACCAGCTGAACCACAAGGGAAGTGGTACAGTAATTAAGATCAAGCACAACTGGTTGGCAGGATTTCTTTGTCCTCTGAGGTTCTTAAAGTCCATTAACTCTCAAGCAGTCATTTTTCCTGGTAGTAGACTTAAAAAATAGTAGGAAATAGTACTTTCTTTGTAGATTACACTTACTAATTGCAAATAATAAATCAGGAAAACCACCTCTTGAGGTAACTAAATTTTGTTAACGCCTGAGAAGTAGGAAACACTTATCTAAATGTTCTTCAATAGGAGAACAGGGTGAATGCAAAAGAATCTGCTGCTGCTGCTAATGACAACTATTAATACTAACAGAACTTCTATGTGCCACACACTTATAACCACTGTATGTGTGTTAATTCAGGGGTTAATTCCAGGGCTACACAGCTAATGAATGAGTGGTAGATTTGGAACTGGAACTCAAGCAGGCTAACTCTAGAGCCTGTGTTCTGAATCATTATGACACATTGAATGTGCTGCTTTCTACACTATAGAAAAGAATCTCCAAAATGATAGAAATGTGCTTTAAATTTCTTTTCCAGAAGTAGGTCTATCCCCTTTGTCAACAAAACATAGAAAACCCAAACAAGTGTAAAAAAGCATATATTTTCTTTCAGTATAGGTAGTTGGCATACCTCTCAGCACATTAATCTTCTGAATTAATCTGTTCAAGCAATGAGAATTACTATTTACAAAAAAAATTTTTTTTGTTTAAACCTAAGATTTCTAAGGCTACTAGTGTCATTCTGACACTATTCTAAGAAACATGATTAGGTGAGCTAATTGTCTTTCTACTTTGTTTACTTCAGGGACACTTATCTCTAAATTTTAGATTTCTAAATTTTAAGAACAGGCTGTCCATTTGGACTACTTCTCAGTTTAATTATCTGGTATATGACAAAATAAAAAGATCTGATGGTTGTTTTAACTTATAGTCCTATATCCTCATCTCCTGATCGCCACTGAAATATGACCCTGCTTCATGGACCAAATAGTACTTCTTCCTGAAGACATAATTGCTTAAGCATACATTTCATCTTTATCCTATCTCAAGGTTATTGTCACATGTGGATGAGAAGAAAAAATTAAAAGAAAATTTATAATTCTACTAATTCAGCAATTTATGAATTATATCTGTTTCTTAAAAGTAAAAATCAAATTTTAACAAAAAATGACACAGGGGACAATCATATTAAATATACTCTTTCCAGCTATATTATGCAAATCACATTAAAACAGTTACTTTATATTTGTATTCAACATAGTGTTCACTCTTAAAATAAACCTGAACAGGCAGGCATCTTCCTCAACCCATCTCCAAACATTTCTTTTTCTTTTTCCCCAATTTGATCTACTCCTTTCAGAAGCATAATATTTGATATTGTAGTTTATTTGGAGTCAGAAAACTTCATTGGAGTGTGTAGCACAAAAGACCTAAAATATTTCAAGAATAGTACTGTATTTATTATTTGTGACACAGTTAATATAAAACATAAGAATATTGTTATGAAGCAGCTTTAGTGGGAAAGAAATTGAAGTTAAACACTCCAGTTGTTAAGTATTCCAGCTGACAGATACATACTCAGATTTAGACCTGTGTAACTTAAAAATGGTCAAAGTATTATGCCACTGATAATGGGTAGGTTCTCTGTGTAACAATGAATATGTCACCATTACAATGTTTTGATAAGATGCTGATGTTCAAAGAGGCACGTTTATGATTTCTTAGGTACTACATCTCTATAGCTAGTAGATTTTAAATAAAGATAATTCTTTTACTTCAGAAGTACCTAGTGTTTTCAGTGGTAGAAAAGATCAATTTCTCACGAAAATGACAGAAATTAAAGTGTAAAAAATCAGAGCTCTTTCTGGGGAAGTACAGCAAAGGGAAGAGAAGTAAACTATGTCTGTCAACAAAGATTGTTTTGCTTTTCCAACAGAGCACTGTGTACCTTTTATGAAAACAAAATGGTAGTAGTAAGCAAAAAGTAAATTCACACAATAAAATTATTTCTTAAATAGCCTAGCTATGAGTTTTAAGAAATGGGAAGTGATCTCTAATTAAAGGGGTGTTAGCACTGTGGCAACATCTTTCAGATTGAAAACTGTAAATCACATCTCTTAGGAACTGAATGCAGAATATCTCAAATAAAGGGTAAAGGAGAATTTATCATTATCAATGATCAGTTTACCTTCCTTTTGTTTACAGAGGTGCTTGGTAGCCAAATTCAATCCTTGGTATTTTGTTATTCATATTTAACTACTGAAGCAAATACCAGGAAGTCTGTTTGGGGTTTTAGGGAAGGGTAGAGCTTTTAAAAACCATACCAAACTATATCTGTAAAACAGATATTCCTTTTGAGTTGTATTTTATACTAAATTTGCACTTTGTGCCTTGAAGAGAACTGGACTAATAAAAGGTGAAATGTTCATTTCTTCATTCAAATTAGAAGAATGTATCTATGGTGTCCAATTAACTTTCAGGCAGAAGTTAAAAAACAAATCTAATGTTATAATTTTATTTAGCTCAAATATGATAGTATATCTTCTAGGTTGTTTACTAATATATCAATTAATTTTAATAAGATACCCGATAGCAACTGAAGATTTTGAGAGATATATCCTATATTTATTTTTCCAAGGTAGGACTTCTTATTAAGAGGATTAGTAATTATGTCTATCAATTCAATCTGTACAGCGCCACACAAAACAGACAGGGAAGAGGCCAATAATTATATAATTAATAATTACAGAATTAAACAGTACTTACCCATTGTAAGTGGTGAAAGGCACAAGTCACAATCCTCAGCACTTAATAAGCATTTAGAAATCTTTTCACAATCAAAAAGAAATCAATTTCAACCAATAAAGTTAACATTACTGTATATCAAACCTTACCAGTTGCAGTGGTTGGTACATTAAGTTTGCTTAAGTGGTCTTTTTGTGCTTTAGCTAGCAAGCATATTCTATGAAATTCTTCTTTCAGATCCCGGAAAGTCTTCTCTATATAGCTTCTAAAAATAAATCAACATTTTAAAATGTAAAGACTATATCTTCAAATTTTAGAAATCATGATTGAATTTACAAGCACCTTTGAATGTACCACAAAATAATTACTGAAAGGTTCAAGTTTAAAAATATCATTTTAAATTCCGAGATAATATTTTCTAAAACAACTTTAATATTTGGTGAGCCAGGCACAAAGTGAGTGATAAAGTTCTAATACATACATATTGCACAAACTAGTATGTCTCCTTACTTATGCTGGCTGTCTCATTCTTACATTAGAAACTGCAATGTATTGACTTTTTGTCCTCTGTGGATATTTTAAACAGGAAAAACTTAATTTTTTATTTTTCACATTGAAAAGATTAAAGATCTATCCATATAAAATGATGTGGCCATAATACTTATTCTACTGAAATAGGAGAACTTCAGAGAATTCAGTTTTTAGAATCATCTCTGATATTAACTATATGACTTATTTAGGTCATTTTAACATGGAGAAGCCTTGAGTTCATCTCTTCCAGTTTCAAAAGGCTGCTGTTTCTTACAATTGCTAAAAACTTAAATATGTAAATAAAAATGTATTTCAATATTTATAATCTGTAGAGTGGGCAAAGAAGGATACAGAACTACCTTTCATGGAATAAAGGAGTGCCAAGACTCCTTGGTGAAGTTTCTTTTCTTGGAGAGGAAACTTCTTGTCTTCTTACCTTAAAGATATAAAATGATTACCACTTTAAATTGCTTCCAAACTCAAATGAGAATGGAGTAACAGAAAACAATGGAAAATTTATCTTCCTCATTGAAAAGTAAGTTAAGTTTTACATATATATATGTTTATATATATTAAAGTGAAAGTGTTAGTCCCTCAGTCATGTCCAACTCTTTGTGACCCCATGATTGTGGCTTGCCAGGTTCCTCTGTCCATGGGATTCTCCAGGCAAGAATATTGGAGTGAGCAGTCATTCCCTTCTCCAGGGGATCTTCCTGACCCATTGATTGAACCCTGGTCTCTTGCATTGCTGGCAGATTCTTTGTTTACTTCAAAGGTAAGGCATCAGGCAGGGAAGCCCCATATATATGTATATGTTACAACAGATTTTTTTAAAATGAGAACATTCAGTGGAAAAAGGAAAATGAAAGTAGAAAAGTAAGATGAAATCATGAAGTATTTTTGGTAACTTCAATACGATTTCCAGTATTGATAATTCAAGGAATTGCCTCAAATTCATACCTTGATGAAATTGCTACTCTGATCACCAAGCATCTGATATGACTAGAAACTTTAGGAAAAAAATCCATGTGAGTTTACTTCTTTTCCATTATTGGCCTATATATCTAAATCATTGTCTTTGTATTTTGCTATAGATTCTTTGAGGAGAAATGCAGCTGTATAAGAGGAATAAAGAAAACCAAGTTACAGCTCTTTAGCATTTAACAAGCATTTTTAAAGACAGTGCAATTATGAATTTAAGCTCCTTTAACGCAAGTTCTTGCCACCACCCTGTGGCTTCCACTGGTATTACACTTATCATGACACACAAGTCAATATTAAAGACCATGTAGTCATCTACTGCATAGTTTAGATTTTTAAAAAATCTTCAATCACATCTAAAGAACTTTGTGTACCTTTTAAAACTACAAATTGATAAATTCAAATATTTGAAAAAAATCTTAATATAATTCAGTTATTTAAATTTGGCCAAACTGCATGGGATCTTATTTAACTTCAAATTCAAACCAGTATTTTATATTAAGTGACTTTTCAGAGTTTATTCAATTAAGGGTATTGTAGCTATTACTAACATGGATAATTTTACTTCATTGCTTACTACCTGAGTACATCTCCCTTATAACTTTACTTTCCAATAGGTTCTTTCAATTTCTTAAGAGTATTGTTTGTTCTTTAGGGAAAAATCTGATTCTAGTTTGTTTTTCTTAAAATTCGTATCTTCTCCAATTTCTTCAGTTTATTCTACTTTTTCAGCTTTTTCTAAATACTAGTGTTTGCTTAACATTTCTAAAATAGTGTTATTAGTTTATAGCAAGTAGTAAAATATAATCTTGGAAACACAAACAAATGTGATTTTATATATTATGTTTTCAATACCGAGGTAAAACAAAGATCATTTGTTGATGCATATTTTTTGTCTGCAATATTGAGGCCCTTTCTTTTTCTGGATTAAAACTGCTTTGTTGAGCTTTATGGCTTCCCAGGTGGCTCAGTGGGTAACAAAGCCACCTGCAAAGCTAGAGATGCAGGAGAATGGATTTGATCCCTGGGTCAGGAAATCCCCTGAAGAAGGGCACTGCAACCCCTCCAGTATTCTTGCCTGGAGAATCCCACGGAAGAAGCAGCCTAGTGGGATACTGTCCAGAGTCGGACATAACTAAAGTGACTAAGCATGCATGCATGCACACATTGAGCTTTACAAAGCAGTCATATAAAAGACATTTTCACATTCACAGTTTGTTTTTAAAAGTGGTAGACAAGGTGTTTCTTTAGTGTTATGTGCAATTAGAACACTCAGTAGATTTTGGTGTGGAAGAGGCAAAAAGGCAACATTTTAAAGCTAACCAATCATGTCAGGACACTACAAGAATAAAAACTTCTTAAAAGGTTATATTATATCTATAGTAACAAAATAGAGAAGAGATAATATTAAGAGAACAGAAACATCTGACAATTTAAATAATAAAAAAGGTGATTAAACTAATAATCTCCTTTTAAAATTTAGTATCTGAAATTCTCAACATGGAAAAAAAAGAAAAAACAACCTCTCTTAGGAGCTAGAAATAACCAAAGAGAAGTAACTCCTGTGATTTTAGCCTGAAAATGAAGATAAAGAAAACAGTGATGAAGACTATTCCAGTTTTCAAAGTATACTGATTCAGACCTGAAGTAGGAATGATTGCTTCTGAAACTAAAGCCTGAAGACTAATGGGGGTGGGGGGTGGGGAGAAAGAGGTAAAGAAAAAGGTAGGAAAAGAACGATGAATTTTTGTTTGGCTTGCCAAATAACTTATGTCGACTTACTTCTGAATTTATCTGGAAAAGATTCCTGGGTTGTACTGGCAGGGGGTAAAGGTTACTGAGGACTCTCTGAAGCATCTAAATTAAGGACTTCAAGCTTCTTTGGAGTTAGGAACGGCTCTACTTACTATTATTTCTGTTACTATTGATACATTTCAAATGAAATTTTTATGTCCCACATCCCAAGAGAAAATACAATGCTATTTTCTATGCTAGTTAAAACTATGCTAGTTAAACTATATGCATAGTTATATATATATATATAAACTATATGCATAGTTAAAAACTATGCTAGTTAAAAAAAAACAAAGGAAAGTAATTCTCTGACATTTTGAAGCAGGGTTTATCTAGAAAGGGTAGAGAAAGTTAATGTTATTTTCCATTGTAGCAATCAAATGCAATTTTCTGAAAAAGATCATCTATTTTCTCATAGGATTTAAGATTAGTACAGTTAATAGCAACTCAGAAGCTCAGAATTTCTTTTAAATGGTAAAATTATCTTACCTAATGAAGACTACTCAGTTTTGTGAGCATTTCAGAGAGTAAGTAAACATTAGAAACGATAACTAATATTTTGCTATTTTCAAGTATTATCCAGGTGGGTCCTGTACTGCAGGAAGTTGGAAGTTACTACAACTTCAGATAAGGAAGCAAGAAAACTCTGAACGTTATATTTTAGGAGATTTTAACATGAAATCATTCAACAAATGAATTTATTTCGAGGTACTAAAACTTAAAATACTTAACATTATAAACTGTTCCAAGTACTAGTTTGGAAATGGCGAACTTGTGGAATGAATACTGAAATAAGAGTTTTACACGTCGTACTTTTCATTTACACTTCCAGTATGGCACTGGATAAGTCATTCAACTAAATCATTAAGATAAACCCATTTGAAACAGTTGGAAGACGTTGTGAAATGATTCCTTAAATTTCCTCTTATGTAAATTGGGAGAATTTGTTTTAGTGTAAATCAATTTAGGTTTCTCATAGATGAGTAGTATATATAAAAAAATGTTCTGTCCAAGACCTAGTTAAATATGCAAAGATATTTAAGAAGGAGGAAAATGAAAAAGTGCTAATATTTCATTAGTCCAAAACCTTCTTATTCTTAATGCTTATGATAATATTTTTGTGTTGGAATCCAAGATTTGTCACACATCAACATTTCAAAGAAAGAACTGTATATCTCCCCCAGTGCCTGCGTTTTTAATATCTGGCACTAAAAGTATTTTGTTGTTTTTATAAATCAATGTAAAAAATAAAGAAATGATTCACAATAGCAAACATATGAATTCAATCTATGTGTCAATTGATGATGGATGAGTAGTGAAAGAAAACGTGGTATATATGCAATAGAATATTGTGTGTGTATACATACACACATACACATTTTAAGGCTGAAGACATCAGGTTTAAAAAAGAAGAAAATTCTGTCATTTGAGACAATATGGATAAATCTAGAGGACATTATGTTATGTGGAATAAGACAGGCACAGAAAAACAAATATAGCACAATCTCACTTATATGTGAAATCTAAAAAAGTCAAACTCATTGAAGCAGTGTAGAACAGTGGCTGCCAGGGTTTGGGGGAAAGCAGGGGGGAGATGTTGAGTACAAAGTTTAAGTCATGCAAGATAGATGAGTTCTGGAGATCTAAAGCAGAGTATGACAACTACAGTTAATACTACTATACTGTATACTTGAAATCTGCTAAGAGTATAAATCTTAAATGTTTTCACCACAATAAAAAATAAAAATAATTATATGAAGTGACAGATATGTTAAGCAGCTTGACTGTGGTGATCATCTCATAATGTATACATATATCAAAACATGTTACACGTTGTAAATATATATAATTTTTATTTGTCAGTTTATACTCCAAAAAGCTAAGAGAGAAGAAGAAATGCAAAAAACAACTTTAATCGGAATTATTAATTGACTCTTATTAGTTTTTCTTAAAAATCATTAGTTCCTAAAAATTTTGAACAACTAAAGTCAGCAAAATTAAACTGAGTTATTTCAAACTCTTCAATACTTTTAGGGTATATTCTCTCATATGGAAGGAATCTTTACAAGGCTAATACTGAATAAAGGTGGTAAGTCTTCAATGATACGTATTTGAACTACAGCAATGACTATCACTTTATTCTAGGAGTCATATCAAAGATTCTCTCTAAATTTAGCTGAGATCCTTTTGTGCAAAAGGAATATTTATTTTCTGGTATCTCAGGCCACTGAGGGTAGGCTATATTTGATTTTACTTCTGAGATTATGCTTTTAAAACAGAAAAGAGAGCTATGTTTTTACTTGGAACCAATATCAACCAAGAAGTCAAGGTGAGATGGGATGGATCAGTAAAGGGAATATAAACTGTGGAATAGTACAAGCACTAGCTTGATAAAATTTACTACAGAAAAAGAAAAATGAGCAATGGAAAAAGAAACTGAAAATAAGGATTCAGTTATCACTTAGATTTCTGAAACTAAGAATGAAATGTTAAAGGAGAAACTGAGGTTGCATTTATTAGTTTAGATATACTGAGACAAAAATAGACTGAGAAAGGGAAGAGCTTAAAGTAGAAAATAGGAACAAAAAAGTTACAAGAGATTTGATAAGAATATAAAAGCATATTAAAAGTTTGAAGATAAAATATAATTTTAAAAAATACATAGAAATTGTGTTTATAAGAACTTATGGCCATGTGAAATCTATGGTTCTCTAACTCTCAGTAGTATTACTGAAAATCTAGAAAAGCAAAAGGAGCACAAATTCTAGGAGCCTTATTGGTTCTGCATGATGCAATGTGCTAGGCAGATCCACTGCCAGTGCAGGAACAATTTCAGGGCAAGATGGGATCCATCCCAGAGTTCTGAAGGAACTGACAAGAAAATAAACAATATAAAAATAATATTAAATATCCCAATTATTTCCAAGTGCTTCATAGGGTTTTGATTTAATGTTAATACCCCCAAACTACTATCAACTCAATGTTACAATAAAACATCAGAAAAAGTTGTCTTGCTGAATTTTCTTAACAAATAATTATTATCTAATTGTGGAAATGCCTTTTTATGTGGAACAGAAAATAAATGATTAATTTTAAAAAGTAAGGTTTCCCATACTTCCCTCACCCCTTTGCTGAACACTACATTCAAAACAAAATAATCTGGAAAAATTCTTTTCATTAAATACTCATTTTATGTTTTAACATTACCATGGTGAACAGAGAATATCATGAAATTCTGAACAGCTGTTATGAAAACAGCTGTTATTTAAGCAACTTGCATGTATTATTTAACTTAATCCACATAATCTTGTGAATTGTTGTTATTTAGTCGCTAAATTGTGTCTGACTTTGCAACCCAATGGACTGTGGTCCACCAGTTTCCTCTGACCATGGGATTTTCCAGGCAAGAATACTGGAGTAGGTTGGCCACTTCCTTCTGCAAGGATCTTGCCAGGAATTGAACTTGTACCTCTTATGGCAGATGGATTTTTTACCACTGAGCCACCGAGGAAGCTCAATCTTGTAAATTAAGTATTAATACTTTAATTCAATTTTAACACTTGCTAAAGGCTTTGCTAAAGGCCTCCCTGGTGGCTTCCCTGGTGGCAGAAGACGCAGGTTCGATCCCTGTGTCCAGAACATCCCCTGGAGAAAGAAATGGCAACCCACTCTAGTATTCTTGCCTTGGAAATCCCATGGACCAAGGAGACTGGCGGGCTACAGTCTATGGAGTTGCAAAGAGTCGTACATGACTTACCGACTAAACAACAGTTACTAAGGCTTTGGAAAGGTCAAATAATTTGTCTACCGTCTAGTAGAAAGTAAATCAGTCAGTCAAGTCGCTCAATCATGTCCAACTCTTTGCGACCCCATGGACTGTAGCCCACCAGGTTTCTCTGTCCATGGGATTCTCCAGGGAAGAATCCTGGGGTGGGTTTACAACTGGAACCCATGTCTTACTGCCCCAGGCTTCCAACTTCTTGGTTTATAGGTCCTAAATGCTAGAGAAGTAAAATATTAAGGTTATCTAACCTGGAGAAGGGAAAGGCTGATTCNCTCCAGGGAAGAATCCTGGGGTGGGTTTACAACTGGAACCCATGTCTTACTGCCCCAGGCTTCCAACTTCTTGGTTTATAGGTCCTAAATGCTAGAGAAGTAAAATATTAAGGTTATCTAACCCGGAGAAGGGAAAGGCTACCCACTCCAGTATTTTGGCCTCGAGAATTCCATGGACTATATATATATAGAGAATATATATATATAGCCTTCCATATAGTCCATGGGGTCACAAAGAGTTGAACATTACTGAGCGACTTTCACTTCACTTCACTTCATCTAGCATGGTGAGGAAGATGGCAACACTTGCACATTGCATCAATGGAAACTAAATTTAAGATTCTAAAACTTGTCTGTCATATAACAAATATAGTTCTCAGTGAAGCATAGTTATAAGCCAAGTTTTGATGTTTAAATATTACCTGGGGGAAGAAACTTTTGGTATGGCCTTTTTGTGTGTGCTCAAGAATGTCAAGAAGAAATTTAAACCCCAAAATCACCTGGATAGATTTACTGAAGCTTTACAAACCAGTTCATGTATTCTCAGAGGCAATTTGGCAACAGTTTCTTAACCAAAATTTCAGTATGTTTCTCAACCTTGTCATTAAAAGCTAACCATCTGACAATGCATAACTGGAGTACCTTACTGTTAATTCTATCCTTTCAAAACCTTACTTCTCTACCTGCCTTCCTAAATACCTAATAGACAACTGGACATAGTTATAGTAGCTGACTGAAAATCCCTGTCTGATTATCTCAGTTGGTACATTATCTCATGACTGATATGTTCCCTTGAAACTGGGTGATATTTTCTTGACTCACCATGTGTTGAAAAATTTTGAACTATACCCTAAACATTGTGAATATAACATTGGGGAGACTATTTTATGGTGCCAAAGGGTGTTGATGTTTTTTGTTTTTCCAGGTAATTAGACTGTTTAGACGCAGACTCCACACTGTCACTCCTCTGAAGAGCAGCAGCTCAGATCTTAGCTCATTCCTTTATGCTTTAGCTGCAAATTGCTTTCAGTGTGCCCATGCATCCTTCGTTTTGGGGAGATCCAGAGACTTAGGCTTAGTTTAAACACAGAACTTTGAGTTCATTTTCTCTGGCTCTCTCCTCTATGGGGTTTCTTCCCTTTCTGGTGACAGTTGTTATTCTGGGCTCAATATCCTTTCTGGTTCTTGCAGCCAGGATGGTGGTAGGCTTTCAATTGGAATTTCAGCCACTAGAACTGTGGCCACCCTCAAGACAAAACCAAAGAAAACTTGTGAATTTACTCTGAGCCAATTATGTGCTCCACATTTTGACTCCTCTCCAAAATAGGCAAATTTCATATCCAAAGTCCTCAGATAATTGTTTTGTTTGTATGTTGCACAGTTATTACTGTTATTTGTAGAGGACTGGTTTGCTCAGTACTCATTCCTCATTGTAACATAAGCTGAACTTCCAAACTCAATTTTCTTTTGTTAACCCCTCCATTCTTTTGAGGATTCACCATGGTTTTCTAGAGATGTCTTCATCACCAATCCAATGACCTTTCCTAAAGTTCACCTTCTGCTTAATGCTCATTTGACAGCTTTTCACCGTGGTGAGCAGCTTTTCTTTCTTGATAATTTTTTGACTACCGGTATAATATTTAGGTTTTCTTAAGTTCTGGTGTTTTCACTGGTCCTTATTCTTCTCAGACTAAAAATGAGGGTATTCTCTAAGATTAAGACATGAAGGTACACTGTTCTTCCCTCATTATACACCTTTCTTATTATCCATTCTCATGTTACGTCTATCGAGTATTCATTTCTTAGAGTCTATCTTCAGGCTCACTGTATCTCTTGATAGCCACTCTCAATTTTCTTTGAATCCAATATATTTTTACCTATTCTGTTCCCTATTGTAGAGCACCACATTTTAACATATAAAGTAATGACCATTTCCTTAAATCTGATTCACACTGCTAATCTTCATTTTCCTTTATTAATATAAGGCCATTCTCCTTAGCATCAAAAAACCTTAGAGAAAGATAAAATCTTAAGGAAACTGAGATTAGGCTTTCCTGGAATAGTAAATTCAAAACAAAACTAGAGGTCTGATAAAGTGCTACCAACTTTTTATTTTGCCAAGAAAAAGCTTAGTAAAAACAACTAACTATAAAGATCTATTATCTTTTTTATATAAATGAGAAATTGAGGGACTTCCTTGGTGGTCCAGTGTCTAAGACTCTGCACTCCCTAAGAAAGAGGCCTGGGTTTGATCCCTGGTCAGGGAACTAGATTCCATATGTTGCAAATAAGAGTTCACATGCCGCAACTAAAGATCCCACATGCTCTAAACGAAGACCAAAGATCCTGCGTGCCACAACTAAGACCTGGTGTAACCAAATAAATTTTTAAAAAGAGAGAAAAAAAATGAACATTTATCAAAAAAGTTGAAGGGAGAGTTTTAGATTTAGCTTTACCAAAAAGTTTTCACTCTGTCCTCGGGACAAGATAAGAAACAAGATCTGGGACAAGAACAGAGATTTTGTGACTGCAACATGGGAAAAGAGGAGGAGGAGAGAAGGTTCAGTGAGCAGCATCAAGAAGGAAAGCTGTGGCAATTGACCATCCAGCAGGGATATATCCTAAATTACACTTTCAGGGAATCTGGACAAGTCAGTGACCCCTTGCAGCATTATTTGGATGAAATGTAGAAGGAGACATGCTGCCTTAATGTTAAATAGTGAAGAGCAATTAGAGGTAGAAACAGCAGTGGGTAAACCCATCCAATATGGAATATAAAAATCACTACTGATAAACAAGAGGAGAGGGAAAACAAAAGATAGCCACCTCAGAATTATTTGGTTTTCCAAAAGGAACTTATCAGAGAAGGAGAAAAACAAATCACATTTAATGGCTTAGAGAATGCCCAGGAACTAATTTACAATAGTTTTATTAGGATTCTAGGATCTTTCTCTCTATTTTAGAGCAAAGTATCAAGTGTATGGAAAGATGTTTAACTGACAAAGAAAAAAAAATCTTTCAGGGAAAAAGTTAGCTTGCTTAACAGGGCAAGAGTGCCTTAAGCAAGCAACAAAGACACTGAAAGAGCATAACATATTAGATACAAATGATAAATTAGATGTGCCCTCCCCATCTCTTTCCCATCAAATTCTAGCAGTATCTTAAAGAAGACTACAAATCCAAAAAGAGTTGTTAAAGTAGCAACTTTCCCGGTGGTCCAGTGGTTAAGATTCCATGCTTCCACTGTAGGCCACAGAAGTTCGATCCCTGCCTTGGTCAAGATAAATTAGGGATGAATAGAGTACAGTAACTCTGTGTTGTGGACTTTGGAGAAGAGTAGAAAAAAGAAAAATGGGAAATGTAAGAAAGCATACAAAGGGGGAAATAAGGGGAGAAAAGCCACTTTTGAGATATTTAAATTTGCTTAGAAGTCAGAGAAAAAGATTTAAAAAATAATATGCCACGTCTCATTATCTTCTCCCCTCAAAATGTATTTCCAGTATAACAACAAAGCAAAACCTAAAATTACATATTAAATTAAAAACCAGAGACTCACCAAGATTAATATAGAGAAATCTGTTGTGTTTCTTTATATTAACAATAAAGTATTAGAACTGGAAAGTATCAATAAAAGAATAATCCCTTTTAAAATCACATCACAAAATAAATAAAACACTTAGAAATAAACCTGATCAAGGAGGTGAAAGACTTATATTCTGAGAAGTAATCTATAAATTTAATGTGATCTTTATCAAATTACCCATGACATTTTTTCACAGAACTAGAACAAATTAGCCTAAAGTTTATATATAACCCTAAAAAACCCAGAATTGCTGAAGCAATCCTAAGGAAAAAGAACAAAGCTGGAGGTATAATGCTCCCAGATCTCAGACAATACTACAAAGCTGTAGTAATTAAAACAGCACTGTACTGGCACAAACAGATGGATCAACGGAACAGAGCAGAGAGCCCAGAAATTAACTCACACACCTACAGTCAAGTCATCTTCGAGAAAGGAGGCAAGAATATACAGTGGAGAAAAAACAGTTTCTTCAGCAAGTAGTTATTGGGAAAGACAGAAATCTATTAAGTTAGAACACACCCTCACAACATACACAAAAATAAAATGGCTTAGAGACTTAAATATAAGACATGACCCCATAAAGCTCCTAGAAGAGAACATAGGCAAAACATTCTTTAACATAAATCGTACCAATGTTTTCTTTGGTCAGTCTCCCAAAAACAAACAAATGGAGCCTAACCAAACTTATAAGATTTTGCATAGCAAAAGAAAGTATAAACAAAAGGAAAAGATAACCTACAGAATGGGAGAAAATATTTGCAAATGATGTGACTGACAAGAGCTTAATTTCCAAAATATACAAACAGCTGACACAACTCATTAACAGAAAAAAAAAAAAACCAAATACCCAACAAACCCCAATCAAAATATGGGCAGAAATATATATGGAATTTAGAAAGATGGTAATGATGACCCTGTATGCGAGACAGCAAAAGAAACACAGATTTAAAGAAGAGACTGTTGGACTCTGTGGAAGAAGGTGAGGGTGGGATGATTTGAGAAAGTAGCATTGAAACGTGTATTATCATATGTGAAATAGATCGCCAGTCCAGGTTCGATGCATGAGGCAGGGTGCTCAGGGCTGGTGCACTGGGATGACCCAGAGGGATGGGATGGGGAGGGAGGTGGGAGGGAAGGTTCAGAATAGGAAACGCATGCACACCCACGGCTGATTCATGTCAATGTATGGCAAAAACCACCACAATACTGTAAAGTAATTAGCCTCCAANATAATCCCTTTTAAAATCACATCACAAAATAAATAAAACACTTAGAAATAAACCTGATCAAGGAGGTGAAAGACTTATATTCTGAGAAGTAATCTATAAATTTAATGTGATCTTTATCAAATTACCCATGACATTTTTTCACAGAACTAGAACAAATTAGCCTAAAGTTTATATATAACCCTAAAAAACCCAGAATTGCTGAAGCAATCCTAAGGAAAAAGAACAAAGCTGGAGGTATAATGCTCCCAGATCTCAGACAATACTACAAAGCTGTAGTAATTAAAACAGCACTGTACTGGCACAAACAGATGGATCAACGGAACAGAGCAGAGAGCCCAGAAATTAACTCACACACCTACAGTCAAGTCATCTTCGAGAAAGGAGGCAAGAATATACAGTGGAGAAAAAACAGTTTCTTCAGCAAGTAGTTATTGGGAAAGACAGAAATCTATTAAGTTAGAACACACCCTCACAACATACACAAAAATAAAATGGCTTAGAGACTTAAATATAAGACATGACCCCATAAAGCTCCTAGAAGAGAACATAGGCAAAACATTCTTTAACATAAATCGTACCAATGTTTTCTTTGGTCAGTCTCCCAAAAACAAACAAATGGAGCCTAACCAAACTTATAAGATTTTGCGTAGCAAAAGAAAGTATAAACAAAAGGAAAAGATAACCTACAGAATGGGAGAAAATATTTGCAAATGATGTGACTGACAAGAGCTTAATTTCCAAAATATACAAACAGCTGACACAACTCATTAACAGAAAAAAAAAAAAACCAAATACCCAACAAACCCCAATCAAAATATGGGCAGAAATATATATGGAATTTAGAAAGATGGTAATGATGACCCTGTATGCGAGACAGCAAAAGAAACACAGATTTAAACAAGAGACTGTTGGACTCTGTGGAAGAAGGTGAGGGTGGGATGATTTGAGAAAGTAGCATTGAAACATGTGTATTATCATATGTGAAATAGATCGCCAGTCCAGGTTCGATGCATGAGGCAGGGTGCTCAGGGCTGGTGCACTGGGATGACCCAGAGGGATGGGATGGGGAGGGAGGTGGGAGGGAAGGTTCAGAATAGGAAACGCATGCACACCCACGGCTGATTCATGTCAATGTATGGCAAAAACCACCACAATACTGTAAAGTAATTAGCCTCCAATTAAAAATATATATATATGGGCAGAAGACCTAAATAGACATTTCTCCAAAGAAGATGTAAGATTGCCAACAACCATATGAAAAGATGCTCAACATCATTAATCATTAGATAAATGCAAATCAAAACTACAGTGAGGTACCACCTCACACTGGTCAGAATCAGTTCAGTTTAGTCACTCAATTGTGTCCAACTCTCTGTGATCCCACGGACTGCAGCATGCCAGGCTTCCCTGTCCATCACCAACTCTCAGAGCTTGCTCAAACTCATGTCCATCAAGTCAGTGATGCCATCCAACCATCTCATCCTCTGTTGTCCTCTTCTCCTCCTGCCTTCAATCTTTCCCAGCATTAGGGTCTTTTCTAATGAGTCAGTTCTTCAATTTTTACAACAGAAATTTCAATGTAAATATTAAAATGATTTGGATATCCATTTTTTTTCTTAAAGAGTTTGTGATATATTTATTATGAGACTTTGGGAAAACTTTAAAGAATAAACTTGTTGAAAGCAACCTTCTAATTATTATTCTACCAGAAAGTTTATAAACAAAAACTAATAAAGTAATATAGAAGTGTTACATATAAAAAGGTGGCATATTTGATCTAATCTCTAAAAATAAACCAGGGGGGAATGGAACATTTGCTCTGAGAAGGCAAGTTACTATACACAAACACGTTTTCTCCAACTCTTTGTAATCCCTAGGCTAGGCTGTGATGTGCCATTGTATAGTGGGCATTTCTGTCTAATAAAAGATGAATCAAGCCTTAATAGAATAAGGGATATATATATATGTGTATATATATATATATATACACTTTTTTCTTTTTACAAAAGAAAGAATGTAAAAAGTCATATTTTTTTAAAAGTTCCTCTCTCAGGAAAGGTATGGTGTATTTGGTGATGTAAATCATATTTTATTTTGTCATGGAAATCACTTGATAGTTACCTATCTTGACTAATGGTCTAATTTCTGTTCAAATAATAAAACACTATTTATCATATACCTGTATATGATAACTTTTATTTTAAAGCACTTACTACGTATATAAAACCAGGTACCTGATAATATATAGCAAAGTAGCCAACCAATAAATCTAGTTTAAGAGACTTACAACAGAGAAAGTATCTACAGTGGTAAGAGAAGCTATGGGGGTTTGAAACTCAGATGGAAATCTCGAAGTGAGAAGTGCACTTGAAGTCCAGAGTATATGAGATATGAACAATTCAAGGATGGAAACCTCCCAAGGCCATCCAAGACCTAGACTTGTGAGGCACAGATTTTATAAGCTACAGTGCCTGCCAAAATTGTCACACATAAATGGAGGAACACACCATGGGTAAATGTCTCTCACTGAAGAACTGTCTACAGAATACAGAAACAAAAAGAAGCACTATCCTCTGAAGTCATGATTATGTCATTTAAAAAAGATTATAGTAAATGAAATTGGTTTTTCAAAACCCTCAGTTTTAGCTTTCCGTTTATTTTATGATATCCATAGTAGCCTGGAATAATATTAGTCCTTGCCTAGAAATTATTCTTTTTCCATTAAAATACTGTACAAAACTTAAGTTTACATGTCTACGCATATAATATTAAGATATAAGCAAGTTAACAATTTGTTTTTTTCCCTCCTACTTAAACTAAATGTTGAGTGCCTGATCAAGCCTACCTTTAGCTCACTGGGAATATTTACTTCTAAATTAAGGTTCTATATTTTTATCTCTGGGCTTCCCTTGTGGATCAGCTGGTAAAGAATCTACCTGCAATGAAGGAGACCTGGACTCAATATCTGGGTTGGGAAGATGCCCTGGAAAAGGGAAAGGCTACCCACTCCAGTATTCTGGCTGGGAGAATTCCATGGACTGTGTATAGCCCATGGGGATGCAAAGAGTCAGACACCACTGAGCGACTTTCACACATATTTATCTGTACCGTAAGATGATAATTTGGATTTCATTTTGTCATGTAATTAGAGTTTCATATTGTCTTATAATTTGCTTGCTATTACTATGGATCTGCAAATCTTTGTTTCCCCAACTAGGTTGTAGCTCCTTAAAAGAGGCAAATCTTACCTCTTTTTAAAAAAAAAAATCCTATTAAAGACTAGCAAGACTAGGAAAATAGAAGGGAGTTCAATAAATACTTCTTGTCTAAGTGACTGACAAGTGAATTTTTAGACATCAGTTTTCTTCAAACATGTTATAGCTTCTATATATACTTGCAATTGCCAGGTACGGCGTGTCTTATTTCCTTAATGTTAGCTCTGATGGCAGCTCCACAGCTCTATCACTGTTTTACTATTCTGAACCTACAAAATTTTTCCGGCTCCTCAAAGCTACCATATATTTGCTTATCTAATCACAATGATTGCTACATGAGACATTTGCCAAGTGTCTAACTAGCATCTTTCAGCAACAACTGTGTTCTTTGTATTTTTAAACTTTTGTTTAAAGTAAATACCTCAGATGAAAAAAGATGCATAAAGAATAAATTATATAAAATCAGAAACAAAGCATAAAAACAGCTCTTTATACACATGAATACATGGTCTCTAATTAGTTAAAAATTCAAATAAACTCATATAATATCTACTTTGTATCCTGGATCCTAGACCATTCAATAATGTCTATTTGGTTATTAAATCAGGACTTTAAGTCAGAGGGCAGTTTAGAGGTATTTAATGAATGAGTGAAAAAATTTACTAATTTGCTAAATTCTTTTATGTATTTTACATTATTGCTCTCTATATATTGTGTCAAAACACTCTAGACTTTTGCATAACTTACACACACACAAATGGAAAAGAAAGATGACAAAACTTTTTGACACATCCTATACACCTAGGATAGCATTCAGTTTGACAACTGAAGTGGTTACAGAAAATTTTGTTTTCAAGATCATAAAAATGACCCAGGGGATTTTTCTGGGAGTCCAGTGATTAGGAAATCTGTGTTTTCACTGCATTTGGCCTGGGTTCGAGTCCTGGTCAGGAAACTAAGATCCCACAAGCCATGTGGTGCAGCCAAAAAAACCCCCAGTATATTACAATCCTAGCTTTTTTACAAAAGCAAATTAAACAATGCCAATTTGTATTTACATTAAAATACAAAATTTGCTAAGTAATAACTGCCATCATGACATATGTTACTATGTCTGACAATGGTGTCCTGCAAACAAGATTGTTAGTCTTTGCCAAGAATAAGTATATGTATTTGTGAGTGATTTGATTCTTTACAATTTTTACTTTTCACAGTAATAAAATTCAAGTTTCTTGGTTCTCTAAAGCACTGCTCAGCTAATCTTCCCTGGAAAGTCTATATTCATATTAGAATTTTTGAAACTACTCTCAAGATAAATAAGCTGTATTTCTTTCCTCTGAGATGAATAATAATAGAATTCAGGAAGTCAAATTCATTATTAAATTCTGTCAGATTCCTCTGCCTTTCATTCATATTTATCACATGGTAAATGAAGCACTGTGCTGTCCCCCACACACCCTTGATCTTTTTGGTACCCTCTTCTGTACACCACAATCTACAATCCCTGTGATACTTTTAAATACAGTAGGTCTACAAAAACTTCAATAACATTTTTTTTTCAAGAGGAAGAACTTATTTTCTTATCTCTGGAGTACTGATTCTTTCCTAATAAGCAGAATAAAGGACTGTGAAGAAAGCTGAGCACCGAAGAACTGATGCTTTTGAACTGTGGTGTTGGAGAAGACTCAAGAGTCCCTTGGACTGCAAGGAGATCCAACCAGTCCATTCTGAAGGAGATCAGCCCTGGGATTTCTTTGGAAGGAATGATGCTAAAGGTGAAACTCCAGTATTTTGGCCACTTCGAGTGAAGAGTTGACTGACTGGAAAAGACTATGATGCTGGGAGGGACTGGGGGTAGGAGAAGGGGACGACAGAGGATGAGATGGCTGGATGGCATCACTGACTTGATGGATGCGAGTCTGAGTGAACTCTGGGAGATGGTGATAGACAGGGAGGCCTGGCGTGCTGTGATTCATGGGGTCACAAAGAGTCGGACACGACTGAGCGACTGAACTGAACTGAAAGGTGTGATTTTTAGAGACTAGATTTTAGAAAGCACTGTGGCCTCTTCCTTGCTATCTTGTATCTCCTTCTTTCTTAGTCTGAGTAAAATCCCTGTCAGTGTGAGAAGAGGCCTGTGTGGCCAGGCCTCTTGTCAATAGCCATCTTGAGAGTGGATCCTCCAACCACAGTAAAGCCTTTAGATGACTGGAAGGCCTTGGCCACATCTTGACTTCAATAACATGGGATCCTGAACCAGTACCATCTAGCTAAGTCACTCCTGAATTTCTGATTCACAGGAAGTGATAGTTGTTGCTAAGTACTAGGGTAAATCTGAGGTGGTTTTTTATATGATAGATAATATAATGAATTCTATCTCATCAAGAAACACTGTACAAACTACTGTGGTGAACAAGAAGTGAAACTCAGGTTTTTCTTTAAACTGAGGCCTTCTCCCCTAATGTCGCTAAACTGTAAACAGGATACAAAGGGTCATTCAATGATACAGGTTCTGCTATCTTGACTCTTCATATCGTTTTAGAAATCAAAGGATTCTTGCATGTTCTTTGTGTAAAAAAAGTGTTAGTCCCTCAGTCATGTCTGATTTTTTGTGACCCCATGGACTTGTGGCTGTCAGGCTCCTTGGGTAGGATTCCATAAACAGAGACTGAACTATAAATTTTCTATTTCTCAAATACAATTTTCTAAAGGGGCCTCTTTTCCCTTCACTCTGTCTCATTTTCCAAGGCAGCCATAGTTGACATTTACTATAATGTCCAGAGATCTTTCCCTTTTCAAATACCGTAACCAAATCCTAAACAAGATTAAATATTCCTCAAAACTATCCACCAAATAGGAGGAGGAAAGGGCCGTGAGTGGTTAGTAGCAGCTTCCTTCTGTTACTGGTTCAAAACATTTCTGTTAAGTCACTAATTCATTAGAGACTTGGCCAACTGATTGGGAATGAAATCAATTAGAGTTTTTTATAACACAGAGGACTATACTCAGTATGATAAACCATAATGGAAAAGAATATACAGAAAAGAATGTTTATAGTATATGTATAACTTTGCTGTATAGTAGAAATTAACACAACACTGTAAATCAACTATACTTAAATTTAAAAAACAACAACAAAATTAATTAGTTTTTGAGAAGGGTAATAAACATAAAGTCACATTGAAAACAGGAAAAAAATTGTGCCACTATCTTAGCCATTTCTGAATACTACCTGCTAGGTTTTTACATGCATACTTTTATAGAACTGTAAACAGTATGGAATTTTTTCATTTTGGAAAAATCTTAAATGTATCCATACCATTTAAAGTTTTTAGGAGAGAATTTCATTTGTATTAGCTAAAAGTGTATTTAATTATAACTTAATAAGCACAGACCAACATATATGCCAATGGAAAAGATTTTAATTTCAACTAGCCAGTATTTTTCTAAATTAGGTCTAAGGTTTTACAATGAATATATATCTAGCTCTTAAATACTCATAAATCCAATGTATTCATTCCTTTAGAACATATTTATTCTCTTTAATCCTTTATGTTTAGTGCTTATTAGCACTTTGGCTCTAGATATAAAAAAGGAGATGATAAAACTGAAATGGAAATCATTAATTTTAATTATAGTACAAAAAGACTGAGTTGAAGAGCTATTCAAAGTATTAAATTCATGTGTGTGCTCACTCAGTAGTGTCCGACTCTGTGCGACCCCATGGACTGTAGCCTGCCAGGCTCTGTCCATGGAATTCTCCAGGCAAAAATACTGGAGTGGGCTGCCATTTCCTACTCCAGGGGATCTTCCCGACACAGGGATCGAATCTGCATTGCTTGCATCTCTTGCATTGGTAGATGGATTCTTTACCACTGTGCCACCTGGGAAGCCCATTTTTAATGCATGTGTGTGCTCAACTGCACACATTAAATATACAGTTGTCAAATATAGTAAGAAGAATTAAGACAACTCAATGAATTTTATATTTATTTCTTACTTGAAGCTTTATATATTTTCCTCTTATCATCTGTCCACAAATATAATCAATGCAACACTATTAATTTTTTGATAATAAGTTACCTTTGACATGATTCCTGTTACACTTAATTTCAGCTCAAGTGTTCATAACTGACAGATGCTAAAACTTTCAAGTAATGACAAATTATCCAAACTCAAAATAAACTAAATTAGTAACACGTCTAGAGTTTTTCACATTATCCCTTTTGTTCTAATCAAGATTGCTATTTTCAAAAATACCTTCTATGTATTTTGAACTGGAGATATTTTATTTTCTTCAAAGATATTATAATTAGAATAAACATAAGAATTGTGACTAAAAATTAATAGTAAATCATGACATTTAGAAGTCCTTGAAACAAGAAAATGGTCTGCAAATATTACTTCAGCACTACCTCTATAGTGAAAGTGAAGTGAAGTCGCTCAGTTGTGTCCGACTCTTTCCGACACCATGGACTGTAGCCCACCAGGCTCCTCCCTCCATGGGATTCTCCAGGCAAGAGTACTGGAGTGGGTTGCCATTTCCTTCTCCAGGGGATCTTCCCAACCCAGGGATCGAACCGGGGTCTCCCGCATTCCAGGAAGATGCTTTAACCTCTGAGCCACCAGGAAGTCAGCATTTTATAGTAGCTTAATGATTTTAAAATGTACTTACTAGGCTCCATCACAAAACTGTATTCTAAAAGTCAGAATCACTGTTTCTGAATTTTGTGTTTGGCAAAATAAATCTAAACATATTCCAGTGGCATGGTTTCTTGTGTTTACTAGCAGTTTTAGATAAATAGAAATTGGAGTGAGAGTGAAGAGAGCTCAATGATTCAAATAAAAAACTAATACTGATTCTTAATAAAGAACTATGAACTGAGAGATACTGTAGGAAATTTTTCATTCTAAAATTTTTATTTACAGGGAAGTATCAAACAGGATTTCCCAATTTGATGTTAAATAAAAACAAGTTAAGACAGTCTTAGTTCTCCCCATCTTTATTTTTCTTAAGAAAATACGTACCCTTCCTGCATGCATTTTTCTACTTTTATTATGCATTTATGTTTTTATAAATGATGTCATGCATTACATTTTTTAAAAATCTAAAGAAATTATTCCTACTTTATCATTTTGTAATCTCCATTATTTATTCATCACTGCTTTTGAAATCCAGGTATAGCAATATATAAATATTTAGTTTAATTTTTCTAAAATGTTTAATTGTAAAGATGTACCACTGTGCTACTGATGGATGTTTAGGTTATTTCTAACCAAAGTACCATGAACATCCTTGTGCATGTCTCCTCCGCAGATACGCAATATTCATTTTTACACTGCTTCAGTGAAGACTTTTGCTTAAGCTAGTTAGGCGGATTTTGTTTTTTAATTAAGCACAGGCAAATGAAAAAACAAAAATGCTATTTTTTAGCCCAGAATCATCTGTGTCTTACTATATTATTTTTATCTTTGTTAAATCTTTTATCTCTTTGGTAAACACCTGTGACACAGAAAAGTAAATACTAGAAAATAAGAAATTTAAGCCTTTATTTTACTTGGAAATAGTGCTTCAAATATATTTAGGAACATGTAAATTACTTGCTTGTATATAAAGAACTTCTGTTTAGAATTCCAGTGGTGGATTCACTTCAAGAGAACAAAATGAGGAAGATGTGTTACACACTAGCATTTAAATTCTACTTCTTGTAATAACAGTGTCAGGGTTGAAAAGAATCTTGACTGCTTTCTCCCACTTTCGTGCCCAGCCCAAATGTAACAGAATACTGACTAAATAATTCAGAAAGTCTGATTTCTCCTTTATTTCCTTTAGGGAATAAAATGGCAGCACAGTCTACCTTTGATTCTTTTTCTCTTGGTATTCCTGATTTTGCTTTATCATGAGGCTGTTCAAGAGTCAAATTATTCTTCCTTGCTTCACTGTCTTCAAGCAGGGGAATATAGCCACAACTGTTATCTGTAAGACAAAAACCTCTTGGACCTAAGTAGGAAATCCTTGTTTCAGGTACCACTTAGAAAAGTAAAAAAAATATACACCCAAACCCCTAATTTTAAAGAGCAGAGATTCTGAACTATGGGTTTTAAAAGTTCTTTAGATAATATTTACTTTACTAACAATTTAGATTTGCCCACTTAGATTCTGGCACATTTGATTCGTATTTTTAAATTTTCATTCCCAATAAACACACAAAATTCCTACACTTCCAGCATTAGCAGTATACACAATCTGTACAATTTACAAAACTAGAAGTATGCCATTTGTATCTGATCATCAGCAACTGCAATTAAATTTTTATTTAAGAAATATATTCAGGTATGCATTTGTTGTTTATTTACTTGTATAATGACTATGCTTATTATAAAAAAAATCAGAAAATGCAGACATGCTGAAAAGAATAAATAAAAAGCTACTCACAGTTTCTATCATCTGTGAATGAATTCTATTAACATTTTGGTTTATATTTTACCAGAATTTTTCTTTTTCAATACATATAAATTCACAAGAAACAATTTTTTTTGCATAGATAAAATTAAATGTTTTTTATCTTGCTTTTTTTATTTTGCTATATATCATGAATATGTCTCATGTTTGTAAGTGAACACCTATTATCATCACTATACTTGGCTACACAGCTGTTTACTATACAAATGACTGTAATTGAATGGTTGAACACTCCATTATTAGAAATTATTACTCTGATGAGCATCCTTGTAATATATACCTTGAGTACCTGAAGAAATATTTTTTTATGATACACTCTTAGACTCAAATTTTTGGTTTAAAAGGCATACACATTTAAAAAGCTTTTGCTATTTACTGAAAAATTGTCTTCTAGGAAGTTTTATCAACTTTAGAGTGCCACCATATGGTACATGTGGCTGTCCACTTTCCCATTTCCTACATGTGTTCATTTCTTAAATAAACATGAAACTTAACTGCACCACAGTTATTAAGATACCAGAAATACTGAGAAACACAGGAGAAATAAAACAGAAAAGCTTAACTTCCATCTTTCTTTTCCACACAGGTTTAAGAAATACTTAAAAATTTAACATGAACATACCTCGACTGGAATTCACAAGAAGTAACTGTGATTTTAGCTTGTCAATAATAGTTTGCTGAAGTGACAGCTGTTCCTGTTGCTCACGTATTCTCTGCTCATAGTCTTCAGTCTGCTGACATAAAAACCAGTTAGCCTGATATTTACTGACAGACATGTACATACATTTAATGTCCATTAGTAATTACATTTAGGTATGAGTTACCCATATTGCCATTTCCCAGGTACAGGGGCATTTATTTACAAGGTGAAAACAGGATTCAATCATGTACTTATAATCATTACAAACAAAAATGATTTAAAACACTGTAAGCACTGTAAAATTTTAAAAATCACCTTAAAGAAATTTCAGTTAAGAGCTCAATGTACAGTTTCTTGGATAAAAATTGTAATTTAGAATTTAATCTATAATGATAACAAAAAAGCATGAATGATAAAATGGATGCTACATTAAAGTTATTCTATAAAAATAAATGCACTTTTGAATTTATTTTTAGAGTACAAAAACACAAAGGAAGTAGTTACAGCTAAAACACTATGAAAATCAAAGGTACAAGTACAAATTATAAAATTACATTGATCAGAAACTTCCAAGATTAAGACTTAAGAAGTCAAGAAACCACATGGTTAATCTCTAATGGACATCCTAAATACCACAATTTCCCTGATATTTTTAACCCAGTCACCTTACTACTATTGCAATGGCTGCGAGAATTAACCAATGAAAGAGTCTATGGCCATACCACCCTGAACGCGCCCAGTCTCGTCTGATCGTGGATGCTAAGCAGTGTCAGGCCTAGTTAATACTTGCATGGGAGCAGTGAAAGAAGACACAAGTTCGCATTTTGCAGCATACAAATGTTGCAAACCTGATATTCGAAAACACTCCATTACAATGATCAAATTAGCACAAAGTCTGAAAAATATATAACCAAAAAAGAATAGAGAATTCTTTACCGATTTCTATCACTAGAACATATAAATGACTAAATTGTAAATTCTTTGAAATATGAAATGGGGTTCTAATAATCTTGGGATGTCTGTCAATAGATACTAAATATTTGATTTTGAATTGATTCTTAATCAATGATCAAAATTAGTGAAGCTCTAGTATTTTCAGAGATCTACAAACATTAAGTGCTTTATAAATGACACAGTTGTTTCTAGAGTCCCAAAAGAAATTAGCTTAAGAAATGAAAGCAAAATAGCACATTTTCCCAAATAAAAGGTGAAATTTTGTATTACATTTTAAACATGAATAACTGACAAAGCTCGTAAGTAATCCAACTGGTGTTTTTTGTCTTGCAGGGTAGTCTCATGTAACTTGATATTCCTATGCAAAGTAATTTATACATAGGACATATTCAGTACAAGCTTATTGAGAAAAAAAATCCAATTAAAATAAAGTTCAAGTAAATTTTATTATTATAAGTAAAAGAATGAATCTTTTGAATCTGTCTGAACATACATCCTATGACTAGGAGTGTGATAATAGAACCTTAGATACCAAATTCCAGCCTAGGGCTAGGCTTCCCAGAACAAGACTTATTCATACATAAATTTGAATCCAAGCCCCTAGAAAGAGTAGGTGGGTTGACTACAAGAAGGGTTTAAACCTCTAATGCTAATTCTGTAATACTTTAAATTTACACAGAGCTACCAGGGCTGAGGAATCAGCAAACATGCCTGATATTATGGTTCATTCTGTCTACTTTTGTGTATTTAGAACTTCCTCTAAAGAACTCCAAGCTTTTCACAAACATTAACCAAAAATGATCCATTCTTTCACTATTTTTTGATAGCTATATATATTTTACTATCCAGCATTAAATGACCAGTACAAAAAGCTTACTAAGTTAGAGATACACTCAGAATGAACGTATAAGTTATTCAAACCTCAGTCATCTACTACATACTTTTTCCCAACCTTAATGAAAAAACAAATGACCTGTATTTTCTTTTGGAACCAACTCAGAAAGCCTCTGCCAGGTAATTTTCATCTTCTAGTTTCGGGCTTAAAAATATACTTTAGCACATCTCCATATAACATATTATAATAAATGAATAACGCTGAAAATGTTTTCATTAGCAGGGGAAAAAATCAAGAGATCAACAATTTCAAGTTGAAGTTTTCCACTATTTAGTAAACCACTTAACAAAGTACTTTATAAACTTAAGCAAATTCTGTGATAATTTAAAAAACTGATACTCTGGAACTATAGCAGGGGAAACAGAAGAGCAATAACCCATGTTCTTTTAAGTTCTTTCCACACACTTTCATTATATCAATTATTAGTCTAGCGTAATTGTTTATGTATGATTTCCCTTTAGACTATGACCTCCTCAAGGACAGAGACTATTTTCTTCTGATATCTCCAGAATACCTGGCACATACTGAAATGCTCCATAAGTATTAGTCAAATAAATAATCCAATTAAGTTAAGAAAATATAAGAGAAATGGATATGTCTTCTGAAGTTAACCTGAAGGAATGGAGATAAGGTTTTGCTTACATTTCTTAAGAAAAACAGGAAAAATAGAGATAGTAAGTCAGTAAATAAATAAGACAAAAGAAAATTAAGTTTCAGAAGATAGATGCAAAAAAATTGGCTATGTCTGAAGATTTTTTTCATTTTTCCTTTTTTTGGAAAAAAAGGGAAGCTTATACTGTCAGAAAAAAATTTACTAATTTGAGAAGAGAAAATATTTAGAAACAGTATAAAGGCTTTGACCACAAAGCCATGAGAGGGTAAGTCCAGAAGAGGATATTGTATCAAATTGGGAAATAACCAGTAGAACTGAATTTACTTGCTATGTTTGGAAACTAACAGAAACAAGAGGCTTTTCTTCTTTTTATTAAATGCTTCTTGTTCACTGAATAGATGTACATAAACTTATTATCTGAAAACTCCTTTTAAAAGGTCAGATAATTGTTGCACTGTCATAGTATTCACACACACACAAATCAGTACAATTACAAAGCAAGTACCTTCTAGTACTACCAAAGACCCTACAAAACAGAAAAATTACTAACAACCACATTGAAAATGTACAACAGCAATGTCTTGTCAACACTTCTGTACAGAGCACAGACATGACAGCTAAAACAGACAGAAGAGAAGATGCTTTTGACAGCCAGTGTGTGTGAATGATTCTTTGAGTCAGATGGCAGCAACAAGTTACCAACTAGGAGATCTGCATGACAACTAACCATCCATCTGTATCAAACACCATCTGGCCAAGATGACTCTGGCTTCTGTGTATCTGACACTCCTTCCAATTCCAAAGACTAGCAAAACAAGTGGTCTACCAGCATCTAAAGAGGTAAACAGGTACTGAGGTACTTGTGCCAAAATATACTTTATATCCTTTCTCAGTGTTCAAAGCAAAACTTATAACAATGGTGATCAAATATAGCACAGACCTTGAATTTACTAAAATTGGTTGTCCATATACTCTCTTGACTATCATAAATAAAGCAAAAAGCTTATCTTAAGAAAAGTCCCTTTATCCTGGCAAAATTTCAATCCATCTTTAAAATTAAGGCAGCATATTTTCTATAATTTTGGACATACAGCTGCTCAAGTTTTCATGGGTTTCATAAATATTAAAAGAGTTCTATAAACTTATCTTTTTTCTATTGCTGACATTGAAAATTCTCATTTCTCATGTTTTCCAAAGCACTTATTTCCTAAATGGGAAAAAAAGTTTAAGTGTCCTCAGGTATCCATAATACTCTAAATAGGTCAAACATAATCTCTCTCATCCTCAAGAACTAATCCCAATATTCTGAGAAATACCATTTTTTTTCTTCCAAGTATAAAAAAGAATAGAAATTTAGTAAATATTGAATGGGTTCAAAGAAAAAGTTTAAAAACCTTCCAAACTATTCCAAGATTAACAAAGAGAACAAAAGCTTTATTGAAGGGTTTCCTTGGCTACTACAAAAACTCTCAATAAGGAACTCCATAGTTCATGAAGGAAGATAATTAAATATTAATTATTCCAATACAAGACATTTTAGACAAAAACTATCTTGAAACAGGTAAACTAAAAACATCAACTTCCATTTTAGGTTAAGAAAAAGAGAGACTGCATAGGATTAGCAACTGGAGATCTAGTTTCTACAGCTCATTTCTAAACCAAATTCTGTTATATTCTCCTATAACTAGGGAGTTATAAATCCCACCCTCTCCCACCCTCCTGATACCAAGATTTATCCAGGAGATATGCAGCCTGACATTAGACTATAAATCTGACTATCTACTATTAAGTGATAGTGCTGTCACCAATTTCTCTGTACACCAAATGGTAAACTATTTTTATTTTACAATATTGTGTTTTGGTTCAAAATTTACTTGTGTTCTTTGAGCCTTGGTTTTTTTTACATTTAAATAAAATAATTTTTCTTGAAGTACTGAAGTAGATGGCATGTATAAAATGTATGGTGTGTAGTAAGCTCTTTGCAAATGTTAGCTCCTTTCCTGTAATAATGAACGAGGTTTCTACATACTATTATAACATGTGTGCATATGTCCATTAACTAAAGCTCTGATTATCACTGATTATCACTACATAAACAATTTGTCACCAGACTTACCACACAACCACCCCATGCTTTATGCCAGTTTTTTCAATTCTTCTTATAGTTCACTGTAATTTAAGACTCAGAAGCGTTTTCTCTGAAAAATCAGTGTGGTATCTTCACTGAATCAAAAACATTCTATGAAGCAATAAACAAATAAATTAATTAATAAACAAACTCTGGTTGCTCAAAGTTTACAAAGAGACAAAATAGGCTTAAAATGATTAAGAAACAAAATGGTTGTTAAAAACTACAAAAGTAGCACATTTGCTGAAAACAATGCAAAAAACAACAAACTGTCCACCATCACAACCATATCAAAACCTCAGATGTGTACAAAGTAAAAAAATAAGTCTCTTCCTTTACTTTGCCCTCCATCCCTCCTTAGAGATTAACTCCTATTGACATTTTGGTATGTGTTCTTTCAAAACTTCAGCATACATGTGTATGTTATCTTTTTTAAAAATGTGAATTGTTCTGCAACCAGATTTTTCATCAACACATTATTATAGGATAATTTCACTGACTACTATGCACCAGAAACAGCTTTATTTTCCCTATTTCACTTAAAAGCATTATATTAACCTCCTGAGATTATTTCCCACATTTTATAGATAAGAATACTGAGGAAAAGAGCTAGAAAATAACCTGCTCAAAGCTTCTCAGTAGGAAGTAGAGCTGGGATTTGAATCCAGGTTAGCCTGACTATATAATGCCCAAGACCCTTGAATAATCACCATGACTAGATGCACATGAGTCTATCTAGCTCTACCAAGATCCTCTTTTTGCTATTTACTGTCCCCTTGGATACGCAGATGACACCACCCTTAGGGCAGAAAGCCAAGAGGAACTAAAGAGCCTCTTGATGAAGGTGAAAGAGGAGCATGAAAAAGCTGGTTTAAAACTCAACATTCAAAAAACAAAGATCATGGCATCTGATCCCATCACTTCATGGCAAACAGAAGGAGAAAAAACAGAAACAGTGGCAGCTTTTACTTCTTAGGCTCCAAAATCACTGTGGCCTGCAAGGAGATCAAACCAGTCAATCCTCAAGGAAATCAACCCTGACTCTTCACTGAAGACTAATGCTGAAGCTGAAGCTCCACTACTTTGGCCACCTGATATGACGAGCTGATTCACTGGAAAAGACCCTGATGCTGGGAGTGACTGAGAGCAGGAAAAGGGGGCGAGAGAGAATGAAACAGTTGGATGGTATCACTGAATCGATGGACATGAGTTTGAGCAAACTCTAAGAGACAGTGCAGTCCATGGGGTCCCAAAGAGTTAGATACAACTTAAGTGACTGAAAAACAACCCTCCCCTCAGGCAATCTCATTCCCAGTGGTTGGTTATTTGCCAGACTTTCAAATTCTCCTTCCAGCAGCACTCTCCTTTGAACTATTTATGTGACCAAGAGCTACTGAAAAAGCATTTGTTATTTGTAGCAATGGGAAGAAAATAGATGGAATACCTGGGAAGGGCTGTGATATAACTAGGTTAGTATAATGATTACAAACTTAGAGGAGTCAGATAAGCTCAGTTTCAGTATTGATTCTGCCACTTATGTTGCAATATTGATTTATTTCTGAGTCTCAGGTTCTTCATTTGAGAATGGGGCTAATAATGCCAACTTTGGGCATATTTACATGTAAGGAGGTGACATTTGTAAAATACACTTATTCATAAAAAGTTAATTCTCTTTTCTGTTTTATGAAGTAATACGAATTTAAGGATTGAAGGAGCAAAGAGAATACAATTGGTTCAGTATTATCTGGGATTACCTGACATTTTAGTATGGTCATATGCTGATGACATCACGCTTATGGCAGAAAGTGAAGAGGAACTAAAAAGCCTCTTGATGAAAGTGAAAGAGGAGNCTAATGCTGGGAGGGGTTGGGGGCAGGAGGAGAAGGGGAAGACAGAGGATGAGATGGCTGGATGGCATCACCGACTCGATGGACATGAGTTTGGGTAAACTCCGGGAGTTGGTGATGGACAGGGAGGCCTGGCGTGCTGCAATTCATGGGGTCGCAAAGAGTCTGACACAACTTAGCGACTGAACTGAACTGACTGAGGATAAAGGCTATCCTGTGAAGAAAAGCTAAAAACAGTCAAGTTTTCATAAAGACTAGAGGTCCTTAGACAAACAATTTAATGTCATGGTGGCAGGAGTGTCTAGGCATAACAATGGAAAATTTGGTATTGAGAACACCTCTCAGGTCCCAGGGAAAGTGAATATACTTGATGACCAACAGAACATTAGTAGCAGTATCAGGAATCATCCTTGGAAATTTAAGTGAGATAATTCAGGATAAATAAAAGGCACTATTATTCTACACAGCAGCTTATAAGACTCATTACTCTTTTAATATGGTATAGGTAGGAAAAAATAGTGGATGTATAAGCTCAGGTCTGACATTCAGTACAATATGGCTTTCAAGTGACAATGAGACATACGGATCTAGAGCTCAGAGGGTAAATCTGGAGTACAGAAATAAATTTAGGAGTTATTGTCATAAGTATCTGAAGCCATAGAAGATGAAATAGTCCATTNTCAGGTCTGACATTCAGTACAATATGGCTTTCAAGTGACAATGAGACATACGGATCTAGAGCTCAGAGGGTAAATCTGGAGTACAGAAATAAATTTAGGAGTTATTGTCATAAGTATCTGAAGCCATAGAAGATGAAATAGTCCATTCTGCTGCTAAGTCACTTCAGTCGTGTCTGACTCTGTGCAACCCCATAGACGGCAGCCCACCAGGCTCCCCCGTCCCTGGGATTCTCCAGGCAAGAACACTGGAGTGGGTTGCCATTGCCTTCTCCAGAAATAGTTCATACAAGAATATAAAGTAAGATACAAAGAAGGGCTTGAATAAGTCTAATGTTTAGTGGCCTGGTGGTAGAGAATAAACCTACAGAGAAAAATGAGGAATTGCAACCCAAAAAGGAATGAGAAAAATCAAATATGGTGTTTGAAATGTTAAGGAAAAATAGTGCTCTAAGGAAGAGGTAGCACAAGAGATACAATCAATTATTAAATGGAATAAGGTAGTTTTATATGTGTGAACTTGAAAGACTATCAATGATTTTAGGCAAAGAAGTTATAGATATGAAATCCGTGGTCAAGCGATTTTTTTCAAATCATAGTTGTACTACTTATTAGTGGAGGGCTTGTTATTTCACCTTTTTGCATTTCAGTTTCATTTTAAAAATTTAAATAATGACTTACTTATAAGAGCCATATAATAATTAAATGAGATTACTATAACATTTTGCCAAACATAAGCCTCAATAAATCTTAGTGATAATGATGGTAAAGATAAACATAGTTTTTAAATTTTAAAACCTTTTTAAAATTAGCACAACTCCATTTTTGAAAAGATATGATTCACATATTCTGGAAGGATAAAGGTATGTTATTAACAGTGGTTACCTCTGGGAAATGAGGGAAAGGACCATCACTTTATACTCTGTGTATCTTAGATTATCTGCATTTTTTTTCAATAAGCATGTGCTGGTTTTGTAATTTTAGCTAGTAATATTTTTTAAAAATCACTTACCCGTCTTATTTGTCTTTGTCTCCTTTATTGATTTGGAATACTCGGATGTCTTTGCTTGACAGAATGTTCTACAATGGATGTAGCACACTGACTTTTCAAAGAGGAGCTTCTGAATCTTAAACTGAAGTGAACTAGAAGAAACACTGTGAGAACTGGCCTGGAGTATGGACAGCTGAGTGGTAAAACATGGGCAAGTATAAACTAATGAATGACAGGTGAATACCAATAAAACAGAGAATCCATGCTAAATTTTTTTTAGTAATAGGTTTTTTTAAAGTTTGGTAAAATATATACAGCATACAAAATTTGCCATTTTAATCATTTTTAAGTATATAGTTAGTTCTGTGGCATTGGCTTCCCTGGTGGCTCAGACGGTAAAGCGTCTGACCGCAATGCAGGAGACCTGGGTTCGATTCCTGGGTCGGGAAGATCCCCTGGAGAAGGAAATGGCAATCCACTCCAGCACACTTGCCTGGAAAATTCCATGGATGGAGGAGCCTGATAGGCTACAGTCCATGGGATCGCAAAGAGTCGGACACAACTGAGCGACTTTACTTTACTTCTGTGGCACTAAGTACAGTCACACTGTTGTGCAAACATCACTACCATCCATTTCCAGAGCTTTTTCATTTTCCCCAACTAAAATGCTATCCTTTTCAACATGAATTCCCCATTCCCTTCCCAGCCTCTAGGAACCACTCTACTACTTTCTGTCTCTTTGAAGCAAACTATTCTATCCATTCTATGTAGATATTGTTTTTTTGCATATTGTATATACATGTACAAAATGTATCTATATTTTCTTTATCTATTTATCCACTGAGGGGCACTTGAGTTGCTTCTACCTTTTGGCCACTGTAAATAAGGCTGCTACAAACATAGGCATACAAATATCTCTTTGAATCCTTGCTTTCAGTTCATTTGGTTATCTATCCAGAAGTGGAATTGCTAGACTATATGGTAATAATCCTGTTTTGTTTTGAAGAAACATCATTTATCTTTCACAGTTGATACACCATTTCACATTCCCGTCAGCAATGTACAGGAGTTCTAATTTCCCCACATCCTCACTAATACTTTTTTTAAGTTTTATTTTTTATAATAGCCATCCCAATGGGAATGGGATTAGTGTGGTTTCAGGGCTTTCCTGGTCTCTCAGTTGGTAAGGAATCCGCCTGCAATGCAGGAGACCCTGATTCAGTTCCTGGGTCAGGAAGATCCCCTGCAGAAGGGTTAGGCTACCCCCTCCAGGATTCTTGGGCTTCCCTGGTGACTCATATGGTAAAGAATCCGCCTGCAATGAGGAGACCTGGGTTCGATCCCTGGGTTGGGAAGATCCCTTGGAGGAGGGCATGGCAACCCACTCCAGTTTTCTTGCCTGGAGAATCCCAGTGACAGGGGAGCTACAGTTGGGCTACAGTTCATGGGGTCACAAGGAGTCAGAACACGACTGAGTGACTAAGCACAGTGATTTCAACTTGCATTTCCCTAATGATTCTTGGGCTTCCCTTGTGGCTCACCTGGTAAAGAATCTGCATGCAATGTGGAAGGCCTGGGTTCGATCCCTGGGTTAGAAGGATTCCCTGGAGAAGGAAAATGCTACCCACTCGTTTCTGGCCTGGAGGATTCCATGGATTGTATAGTCCATGGGGTCACAAAGAGTTGTACAGGATGGAGTGACTTTCACTTTCACTTTCCCAGGTGACTCAGTGGTATAAAGAATCTGCCTGCCAATGCAGGAGACACAAGTTCAATCCCTGGGTTGGGAAGATCCCCTGGAGGAAGAAATGGCAACCTACTCTAGTATTCATGCCTGGAAAGTCTCATGGACAGAGCAGCGTGGCGGACTATAGCCATTAGCATCATAAAGAGCTGGACACGATGGCTGAGTGATTGACAATGATGTTGAGCATCTTTGCTTATTGGTCATTTGTATAACTTCTTTGGAGAATGTCTATTCATGTCCTTGGTTGATTTTTTAATCAGGCTGTTTTTTGTTGTTTTTGAGCGTAGTTCTTTATACACTCTAAGTATCAACCCTTTATCAGATACATGATTTGCAATTATCTCCACACATTCCTTGAGTTGCCTTTCACTCTGTTGATAGTGTCTTTTGATGCACGAAAATTTTACTTTTGATGAAGTCCAAATTATTAATTTTCTTCTTGCTGTCTGTGCTTTTGGTGTCATAGCTAAGAAAGTGAAAGTGAAGGTCACTCACTCGTGTCTGACTCTTTGTGACTGCATGGACTATACAGTCCATGGAATTCTCCAGGCCAGAAAACTGGAGTGGGTAGCCTTTTCCTTCTCCAGGGGATCTTCCCAACCCAGGGATTGAACCTAGGTCTCCTGCATTGCAGGCGGATTTTATACCAGCTGAGCCACAAGGGAAGCCCAAGAACACTGGAATGGGTAGCCTATCCCTTCTCCAGCAGATCCCAGGAATTGAACTGGGGTCTCCTGCATTGCAGGCAGATTCTTTTAACAACTGAGGTATGAGGGAAGCCCACAGCTAAGAACCCTCTCCCAAATCCAATGTCATGAAGCCCTTCCCCTATGATTTCTTCTAAGAGCTTTACAGTATTGGCTCTTGCATTCAGGTCTTTGATCAGGTTTAGGTTGATTTGTACATGGTCAAAGGTAAGGGTCCAACCCATGAAAGCAGACTTTTCCCCAAATGTTCTTTTTTTTTTTTGAGTACACCATGTAGCTTGCGAAATCTCAGTTCCCTGAGCTGAGACTGGACCTGGGCCATGGCAGTGGAAGCTTGGAATCCTACCCATTAGGCCACCAGGGAACTCCCTCTTTTTAAAATTTCTTTCAGCAACATTTTGTAGTTTTCAGTGTATAATCTGTTGCCTACCTGGTTAAGTCGATTCCTAAGTATATTATTCATTTTGATACTATTGTAAATTGAATTTTCTTAATTTCCTTTTCAGCTTGTTTAATGTTAATGTATAGCAATGCAGTTGATTTTTTTGTGTTTATTTTGTATCTTACAACTTTTCTGAATTTATTACTTCTAACAGTTTGATGGAACCTTTAGGGTTTTCTATACATAGGATCCAGAAATCAGCAAAGAGAGATAATTTTTCTTCTGCCTTTCCAATTTAGATATTTTTCTTGCCTGACTGTTCTGGATAGGGCTTACAGTGCTATGCTGAATAAAAGTAGTGAAGTGTACATCTTTGTCTTGTTCCTTATCTCAGAAAAATAAAGCTTTCAGTCTTTCACCATGGAGTATTATGTTAGATTTGGTTTTCTCACACATAGCCTATATATTTTTTTAAACTGTGGTTATTTACGGCCCGAAGCAAGTGGCTGGCTGTTTGCTAGAAGCCAAGGTTTTTTGTTTTGTTTTGCTTTTTAGTTTATTTATTTTAGTTTAGGCTAGTTACTTTACAATTCTGTAGTGGCTTTTGCCATACATTGACATGAATCAGCCACGGGTGTACATGTGTTCCCCATCCTGAACCCCCCTCTCACCTCCCTCCCCATCCCATTCCTCTGGGTCATCCCAGTGCACCAGCCCTGAGCACCCTGTCTCATGCATCAAACCTGGACTGGCAATCTATTTCATATATAACATACATGTTTCAATGACATTCTCTCAGATCATCCCACTCTTGCCTTCTCCCATAGAGCCCAAAATACCGTTCTATACATCTGTGTCTCTTTTGCTGTCTTGCATATAGGGTTATTGTTACCATCTTTCTAAATTTCATATATATGTGTTAGTATACTGTATTGGTGTTTTTTGTTCTGGCTTACTTCACTCTGTGTAATAGGCTCCAGTTTCATCCACCTCATTAGAACTGATTCAAATGTATTCTTTTTAATGGCTGAGTAATACTCTATTGTGTATATGCACCACAGCTTTCTTATCCATTCGTCTGCCGATGGACATCTAGGTTGCTTCCATGTCCTGGCTATTATAAACAGTCACATATAGCCTTTAATATATTGTAATAGTTCCATAATGTCTGTTCGTTGAGTGTTTTTACATTTTAAAAAAAAGGTATTGAATTTTGTAAATTCTTATGCATAAATTGAGATGATCCTGTGCTTTTGTCCCCCTCTCATTCTGTTAGAGTGGTGTATTACATTCACTGATTTGACCATTCTTGCAATGCAGGAATAAGGTGTATAATTGGTTAAGGTGTATAATCCTTCTAACACACTGTTGAATTTCGTTTGCTAGTATTTTGTTGAGGATTTCTTCATCACTGTTGATAAGGGATATCAGCCTATAGTTTTCTTGTGGTGCCTTTGTCTGGCTTTGAAATTAGAGTGATGCTGGCCTCATAGAACTGAGTTAGGAAATATTCTACCTTGATCAATTTTTTGAAAGAGTGTGAGAAGGACTGGTGTTAATTCTTTGAATGTTTGATAGAAATCACCAGTGAAGCCATTAAGTCCTGGGCTTTCTTTGTTGTAAACCTTTTGGTAACTGCTTCAATTTCTTTACTAGGCATTGGCCTATTCAGATTTTCTAGCTCTGCACCCCATTGTTACTGGTGTCACAAATTACACCTTTATATATTGCAAACTCATTAATATAGACTTAAAATTATCTTTATGTCTTTGTGTTCTAAATCTGGCTCTAGAAAATAAAAAGCAGAGCTACAAACCAAAATTACAATAATACTGATACTTATATTTGTCTATTATTCACCTTTCCCAAAGGGTTCTATATTTTCACTTGGCTTCAAGTTACTCTCTAGTACCTTTTCACTTCAACCTGGACATTCCTTAGCACTTCTTATAGGTCAGGTCTAGGGGTAATGAACTCCTTCCATTTTTGTTTGTCTAGGAATATTTTAATGTCTCCCTCAGTTTTGAAGGACAGTTTTGCCAGATATAAAATTCTTGGTTAATAGTTGTTTTTCCCCCCTCTTTAATACTTAAATACAACATAGCATTGCCCTCTGGTCTGCAAGCTTTTTGTTCAGAAATCTACTGACAGCCTTAGTGGTGCTTCCCTGTACATGAGTCCCTTTCCTCCTGTGGCTTTCCAGATTCTGTATCTGTCGTTCAACAGTTTGATTACAATTTGTCTTGAGGTAGGGCTCTTTAGATTTACCCTACATGAAGTCTGTTGAGCTTCTTGGATTTATATATATATATATATACTATAGTCCCTCAAATTTGAGAAGCTCTATTTAATAATCTATTTCTTCAAAAGAATCTCTTCTTTTCCCATAGTGCATATTGCTGTACTTGATAGTGTCCTGTAATTCCCGTAGGCTTTGCTAACTTCGTTATTCTTTTTTTCTTTTTGTTCCTTGGATTCCAATCTTTCAAATTACCTGTCTTTCAGCTCACTGATTCTTTTCTCTGCTTGTTCAAGTATATTCTTGAACCTCTAGTGCAAAATTTTTATTTTTTCATTTTGTTCATATATTATTGCTTTCCTGATTTACTTTAGCCCTTTGATTCTGTCTTACTTTAGCTCTTTGAGCATGTTTACACAATTCTTTGAAATTCTTTGTCTAGTAAATCTGATGCACGTATTTATTCAGGGGCTGTTTCTGGGAATTTACTTTTTTCCTTTAGAACGGCCACATTCTCATTTTTTTTGAATGCTTGCTATGGTTGAAAACTGGGTGTTTGAACAGTCACTCTCCAAGCCTGCAACCTCATGTGGATGATCTTCACTAATTAGCAGGTCCTTTAACCTTGACATTAGTCCAGGGTAAAGGTTTAAGGTTTTCTCAAGTATTTTCTGGGTGTGTATTCTGTTTGGTTCTTTGTGATTTTTTTCCCTCTTGACTCTTCCTGGCTGTCTGGAAGTGTCTGCTTGGAACCTCAGATGTTCCATTATATTCATTTTCCCACATCTCTTGCACCATGTGTTCACTGCAATCCCCTCCCTGCAGTTTTCATGTTATGATGCTCACCACTACTTTCCACAGTTGCCAGTCTGAGACCTAAACTATGCAGTCATTCCCAACTCCAAGCTTCAATTCAGATTAAGACAGAAAACAGTCCCTTGGGTAGTCCACAGGCTGGCCAGGGTGTTTAAAAAATGTTCCATTTTGCTTTTTCCTTTCTTCCCTCCTGAGGTAATCAGGAACTAGGCTGCTTCCTTCCAAATGCACCATGCCATACTGGGGATGAGGGTGGGTCAAGGGTGAGTAAAATGCCATTAAATTTTCTCTATTTTCAATGTAAGGTTTTTTTTTTTTTAATTAAATGTTTGCTTTGTTGCCATACATCACTGACTGATTTTCAGAATTCCTAGAAAATTTTTTTCAGTCTAAAGTTTATCTGATGTTTTTGTGGAAAATCAGGGGATTGGAACTTCCTACTTTGTCACCTTGCTGATGTCACTCAACAGACCAATTATTTTAAGCTTAACGTTCGGAAGCACAGCCAAGCTCACTCAGAGTACAGCTCCTGGGGCCTTTTCAGAAGGCCAGGCAATTTCTTCAAGGCTATTTTCTTGCTCCCCCTCTTCCTTTGCTCTATTCTCTTTCTCCTTAGTACCTCCTTCTCCTATCACTACAAGTATCATCTATAGAAAGATGATTTCTAAATTTGTATTTTTAATTGGTACTTTACTTCAAAGATCCATAACTCAATAGTCTGCTGATAATTTTCCCCAATGATCTTCTAATTCTTGAACTCAAAATATCAGATAAAACCAAATAACTTCCTTTATCAAAATCAGCATTCTCTTTTTCTGTGCCTGCATCATTAATCTTCCATTTATCCAGACTAAAAATCTTGGAAGTGAATTTGTTCTTATCTTTTCATACTACAAGTTTGAGAATGTATATATATCTTATTACTAAAGATTATGAATGGGGAATACCTAGCTTGATTGAACTTTTCAAAGTTCAATCTCACTTCTGGGAGTAGTCAGATAAGGAGAAATTATTGATTTACACTTGGTACATCTGAGTCTATAATTAAAAAAAATAAATACTCCATAAAGTAAAACCCCCAAAATGTCAAAAGGACGTATAATTGTTTTTTCATAAAAATGTTTTAGAAAAAGGTTAATTTTTTTTAAAAAGTAATGAATGAGATCAAGTTTCTGAATTCTTATTTCATTGTACTATAGAGAATGTAATGGCTAATAAAATTGAATTTCAGCAAGTCTAGCATCTCATATTAAAATGGGAATAATTATGTTGTCTCCTAATAATTATAGATGCCTCTGTAACCCCCTCATATGAAGCTGTCTAGTGTTATACCAAACAGGGATTGGGAAATGGAGTTAGATGCAGGAGAACAAAAAGATAAGTCATTTGCTTCATTATTGCCACTTCTGGGCCATTATTCCTTTAAACTTAAGCAAAAAGCTATTCACAAGGTATTTTAATTATACCAGTCTCTCCTTAAAACAGTTATTTTCCAAGACATTAGTCATTTCCTTACATTTAAGAATTTTTGCTCTTCCCGTCACAATATCACTCTAAATGTTCTTAAATCTACCACCATTCTATAAGTGCTCTAGTCTTCATTTAAGAGTTTCCTGAATTCCTCAATCTCATTCCAGCTGTCCACTTTCATGGCTCATTATGAAAACAGAAGATACTAAACATCAATCTTTGCTCACTGACAATAATCCATCCTTTGAACTCACATTCTTCTACTCCCTCTGTATCTGTCCTCTCCTTCATGAACAACTCACCCATAAACCCTCTTTTTGTTCTTAGTCTTGGACTCCTCCTGGATTCGCTTCTTTCTGACTTTAACTTATATCTCAAAGCACGTAACTTCAATTGCTTTTGTATGTACTTTCTGGCTACCTAACCAAAAATTCTTTTACTTTAAGTCTACAATCTCTTAATCTTGGATCTGGCCATCCAATTACTTCTACATTAAGAAAGCTGCTGAAAGAATAGCCAGCAAACACAGATTGAGACCACTAAAAATTCATGATAAAGGCCAGATGCCACATTTTTCTTCTTTCACTTAACTGAAGCTTTCAAGTCTTTATTATCACTTTCAGACTATCCTAAAATCATTTCACTCAGTAGATGATCTTATCTTATATTTCAGAGGAACAAAATGGACTCTCAAAAGAAAATCTACTCTTTCTTTGATTTTTTAAATTGAATAAATTTGACATATAATATTATGTAAGTTTAAGGTGCATAGTGAGTTACTTTGATACATTTATTTTGTAATACTATTGTTGTAGTCATACTTAACACATTAAATAATTATATAATATTACTGTTTATATTCATTATAACGTGCATTAGATCTCCATGGCTTATTTACTACTTGTTATAAATTTAAACAACAATCTTCTCTGCCTCTCTCCATTTCCCAAGTAACCACCATTTTACTGTGTTTTTTTTTTACAGGTTTGACTCTTTTTGGATTCCAGATATAAGTAATACATGATAACCCCTTTAAACTTCCTGCCATCTCCACTTCTTACATACAAACTTATTTTCATTTGTAGCTGTTTTTCTCTCCTGTGCCCTCCAATTCTCAGAGGAATGGGTGTTTCTTCATGTTCAGAGTAAATTCCTTAACCTATTTCTGAATCTCTAGCAACCACTTGGTTGGCCATATTTCCCTCCTCTTCCTCTTCTGTTCTTCAAATACCCCTTCACCCTACACATAATAATTTGGAAATGTACACACTCAGGGCTATAATGAAATTGTTGTTCTATAATCTATATCTATAATCTCCAATTCAGGACATTTTCACCTGTATGTCCCAGAGGTAACCAAATGATTGCCATTCATTTTTCTTTAATAAACTGAAACATAATATTCAGTTCAGTTCAGTCGCTCAGTTGTGCCTGACTCTTTGCGACCCCATGGACTGTAGCATGCCAGGTTTCCTTGTCTATCACCACCTCCCAGAGCTTACTCAAACTCATGCCCATTAAGGCAGTGATGCCATCCAACCATCTCATTCTCTGTCATCCCCTTCTCCCACTTTCAATCTTTCCCAGCATCAGGCTCTTTTCCAAGGAGTCAGTTCTTCACATCAGGTGGCCAAACTATTGGAGTTTCAGCTTCAGCATCAGTCCTTCCAATGAATATTCAGGACTGATTTCCTTTGAGGATGGACTGGCTGGATCTCCTTGCAGTCCAAGGGATTCTCAAGAGTCTTCTCCAACTCCACAGTTTTAAAGCGTCAATTCTTTGGCACTCAGCTTTCTTTACAGTCCAAATCTCACATCCAAACATGGTTACTGGAAAAACTGCAGCTTTGACTAGATGGACCTTTGTTGGCAAAGTAATGTCTCTGCTTTTTAATATGATGTCTAGGTTGGTCATAACTTTTCTTCCAAGGAGCAAGCATCTTTTCATGGCTGCAGTCACCATCTGCAGTGATTTTGGAGCCCCCCAAAATAAAGTCTGTCACTGTTTCCATTGCTTCCCCATTTATTTGCCATGAACTGATGGGACCAGATGCCATGATCTTAAGTTTTCTGAATTTTAAGAAATTCAGAGTTTTAAGCCAACGTTTTCACTCTCCTCTTTCACTTTGATCAAGAAGCTCTTTAGTTCTTCTTGTTTATTGCCATAAGGGTGGTGTCATCTGCATATATGAGGTTATTGATATTTCTCCTGGCAATCTTGATTCCTGACATGCCTAGGAACTACTTAAGCAGGTAATTTTTGCCTGGATATACCTTTCTTCCAATTTACTTTCTTTAGAAACTGAAAACACTAAGCAGAAATTTTATGTGAACAGGATTATTTTAAAAAGCTGAAACTTCTGTTAAGACATTAAAGATTTCACTGAAATAACAGTTTATTTTAAACTTATAGTTAAAGAATAAATTAATAACAAATTTAGTTCCAGGATATTTTAAGATCTGTATAGTCTTCCAGTCAGCCAAGTAACAATATGAAAAAAACAAAAAAACTAGCTGAGATACTCATACTGACTTTTAGTTTGTCATTTTACTTAAAAATTATTCATGGAAGGTAACATACTTATCTTTCCTCAATACAATCATCTTAAAATGAATTTTCTCCATAGGTCACAATATTCTTTAAAAAGTTAGCAAACAAAACCCTCAAATTTTATCTATTAATATATCCCTGTGTTTTAGTTCTTCAAGAAGTTCTTTCTTTAGTTCTAACAATAAATTTTCCACTGCAAAAGATTCAAATTCCATTCACCAGGATAAATAACAACTTTCAAAACTAAAACCACATACCTTTTGCTGTAGTTCTTTCACTGCAGAATCTCTATCCATGCATGCCTGTCGAAAGGCTTCATAAGCTTTATTGAGTTGCTCGCCAATGTTTTTATCCATTCCTCTATGTCCTGTTGCATCACTATAAATGATGGAGTAAATGACAGATCTGAAAAATAATTGAACAATTTAGATAGCTATCAATAAGTATAAATCATTTTAAAAATCTGCCTCAAAGATAATTCTGTATTGTTTATCATGAACATTACAGAATCAAGTATTATAAAGTTTTTACAAGTGTATTTATTTATTTATTTGGCTGTGTCAGGTCTTAGTCTCAGCACACAGGATCTTTCATTGCAGCACACAGACTCTCTAGTTGCGGCATCTGGGCTCCCGAGCCACAGGCTTCAGTCATTGCGGTGTGTGGGCTTAGCTGCTCTGTGGCATGTGGGATCTCAGCTCCCCCATCAGGGACTAAACCCATGAACCCTTCATTGCAAGGTGGATTCTTAACCACTGGATCATCAAGGAAGTCCCCATATAAAACAGCTTTAAAAAGGCAAGAAAGTCTCATATAAAATCCTGATCATATTTTAACCCTGCAATATTGTGAAGCCTTAACTTCTACAGTTTTGAAATATTCTTTATGAATGTTTAAGGAGCAATTAGGGTTCCAGTTCATAAAGATGCTACTTTGCAAATGGTATTCTATAAATGTAAGTTAAAAATGGAAAAATATAAAAGGCCATTTGTTATTAATCTTTTATTACAGAAATGCACAACAGGCTTAGCAATGTGAGAAGGGATTTCTTTTTACTAAATGGACAGTTACTTCCACTTATAAGGTGAATGCTTGCTATACTGAAATTAGAGCAAAATTAAGTAGATAATAAATGTTTGTGGATGGAGTTCACACTGTTGTTATCACACAGCAATTAAAATGTGTGAAAATGCTCTTATTTTAGCACAAAATCTAGGGAAAACTGCCACTGGACTGTACATTAAAAAAGAAAAATCACACCCCATCAGTCTTACCCCTACTCTATATTAGTTTTCTGACTTCTCTGCTATTTCTGAACTACAAGTGATTTCCTCAGTGGAGGTAATTTCATTTTATCATTTCTCAATTTGCATTATATCCCTAAAGACATTCCCTGACTCTGAGCAGAGCATCATCTATCTAATGACTGATTTTTCTTGTCAAGCTGTAAAAACCACACCATGGAGCCTTTCTCTTAATCCTCTGAAAGCTATAGAACAGACAAAGTTGTCTATCAGTCACAGGGTGTTTTGGGGATACCCAATTATTTCACACCCTTTATGACTGAAATCCTTCATATCAGTCTCTTTCATAACATTTTATCTTTGAGTATACCTGCCTTCCATATTTTACAGTAAGCTATAATTCATATAAAATAAATTCACCATTTTAAAGTATACACTTCTGTAGTTTTCTGTATTCATAATGTTGTGCAACTATCACCAAAATCTAATCATAGAACATTTTTTCTCATCACAGAAAGAAACTCTGTACCTACTAGCAGTTAGTCCCAATTCCTATCTCCCCTGTAACCCCTGGCAGTCACTAATCTGCTTTCTGACCCTATGGATGTGCTTATTCTGAATGTTTAGAATCATAAAGTATATGTCAGTGTGTCTGGCTTTTTTCCATGAAGAGTAAAATTTCCAATTTTTAAACATGTTGTAGCATGTAATAGTATTTCATTGCTTTTTATGTCTGAATAATATTCTATTTTATGGATATACTACATTTTATTTATCCATTCCTCAATTAATGGATATTTGGGTTGTTTACACTTTTTGGCTATTTTGAATAAAGTTACAATTTGTGCATACATATCTGTGTGAACACATGTTGTCATTTCTCTTAAATATATACCTAGAAGCAGAACTACTGAGTCAGATGACAGTTATGTTTAACTTTTTGAGGAACTACCACAGATATTACAGCCATTTCCACAGAAGCTGTATCATTTTATATTTTCACTAGCAAGGCCCAAGAGTTCAATTTCTCCACATTTTCACCAATAATTATTGTTCATTTAAAAATATGTTAGGATCCCATGGGATGTGAAGTGGTAGCTCATCACAGTTTTGATTTTGAGCATCTTTACAGTGCTTATTGGGCATCTGAATATCTTCTTTGGAGAAATGTCTAATCAAATTTTTTGCCTACTTTTCATATATATGTGCATATATACACACATATATGTATATATATATGTGTGTGTGTATATGTACATCAAACGTCTAGTCAAATCCTTTGCTCACTTTATATGTTCATGTGTGTATATATATTTAATATATATGCACATTTGTACTTATTATGTGCCTATATGTGCATGCTAAGTCATTTAATTCATGTCCGACTCTGCAACCCCATGGACTGTGGCCTGCCAAACTCCTCTATCCATGGAGTTCTCCAGGCAAGAATACTAGAGTGGGTTGCCATGCCCTCCCTTCTCCAGGGGATCATCTCAACCCAGGGATCAAACCTGCATCTCTACGTCTCCTGCATTGGAAGCAGGGTTCCTTACCATTAGTGCCACCTGGGAAGGCATATATATATATATACACATACACACATGTATGTGTATATATATACATATGCATGCATGCTCAGTCGTGTCTGACTCTTTGTGACCCCTATGAACTGTAGCCTGCTAGGCTCCAGAGTCATGGAATTTACCAGACAAGAACACAGGAATGGGTTGCTATTTCCTTCTTTTATATATATATATATATTTATGTATATGTGCATGCACATATATAATTTCCAATATTTTCTTCCGTTCTGTAGATTATCTTTTTGTTTGATAGTGTCCTTTGACAAAGTTTTAATTTTGATTAAGTCCAATTTATCTTTTTTTCTTTTGTTCTTGTGCTTTTCATATCTAAGACACCCCTGCCTAATCCAACCAAGGTCACACAGATTTTCACCTATATTTTCTTTTAGAAATTTTATAATTTTAGCTTTTACATTTAGACCTTTGATTTATATTAAGTTAATCTGTGTAATACATTATGAGGTAGGGCTCCAGATTCATTCCTCTGTACGTGGTTGGTGAGTTGTCCTGGGGTCATGTGTTGAAAGGCTATTGTTTTCCCACTGAATCCCCTTGGCATCCTTGTTGAAAACCAGCTAACCACACATCACAATGCCCTTAAATACCGAGGTAATATTTCAAGCCTATCAGCCAGTCTTTAATAAGATACTAAGCACACTCCTACATCATTTTCTAGACTTGGTAAAGAAGAATTTTCAAGGATTTTATTATGGGGATCAAACTATGGAAACTCTTCAAGAGATGGGAATACGAGACCATCTTGAGAAACCTGTATGCTGGTCAAGAAGCAACAGTTAGAACCTTGTATGGAACAACTGACTGGTTCAGGATTGAGAAAGGAGTACGACAAGGCTGTTTATTGTTACCTTGTTTATTTAACTTACACACAGAGCACATCATGAGAAATGCTAGATGAGGGACTAGATGAGTTACAAGCTGGAATCAAGATTGCTGGGAGAAATATCAACAACCTCAGATATGCAGATGATACCACTTTAATGGCAGAAAGCAAAGAGGAAATAAACAACCTTTTAAGGGTGAAGGAGGAGAGTGAAAAAGCCGGCTTAAGACTCAATATTAAAAAAACTAAGATCATGGAATCCAGCCCCATCACTTCATGGCAAGTAGAAGGCGAAAAGGTAGGTAAAAGCAGTGACAGATTTCATCTCCTTGGGCTCTAAATCACTGTGGATGGTGACTGCAGCATCAAATTAGAAGATGACTGCTTCTTGGTGGGAAAGCTATGACAAAGCTAGACAGTGTGTTAAAAAGCAAAGACATCACTTTGCTGACAAAGTTCTGTATAGTCAAGGCTATGGTCTTTCCAGTAGTCATGTATGGTTGTGAGCGCTGAACAATAAAGAAGGCAGAATGCCAAAGAACTGATGCTTTCGAATTGATGCTGGAGAAGACTCCTTAGAGTCCCTTGGATAGCAAGGAGATCAAACCAGTCAATTTTAAAGGAAATCAACCCTGAATATTCATTGGAAGGACTGATGCTGAAGCTGAAGCTCCAATACTTTCATCACCTGATGTGAAGAACTGACTCATCTGAAAAGACCGTGATGCTGGGAAAGATTGGAGGCAGGAGAAGAGGATGACATAGGATGATATGTCGGGATGTCATCACGGATTCAATGGACATGAACTTTGGCAAATTCCAGGAGATGGTGATGGAAAGGGAAGCCTGGAGTGCTGCAGTCCATGGGGTCATGAAGAGTTGCGGACACGACCTGGCAACTGAACAACATTCTGGGGATCACAGTGTTTTTACCTTGTGAAAGAATGAAGTGACTGAAGTAAGTGAAGTCGATCAGTTGTGTCCGACTCTTTGCTAAACCATGGACTGTAGCCTACCAGGCTCCTCAGTCCAGGGGATTCTCCAGGCAAGAGTACTGGAGTGGGTTGCCATTTCCTTCTCCAGGGGATCTTCCTGACCCGGGGATCAAACCCAGGTCTCTTGCATTGCAAGCAGACACTTTACCATCTGAACCCCTAGGGAAGCCCTGAAGCAATGAAAGTGATACTTTTTTAGGCATTCTAGTTAGGAAGTCTGTTTTTATTGGTACCTCTGATAGATGGAAAAGATGATGTATTGTTAAGATAATTAACATTGCCAGGATCTCTAACATACCATAGACACTATGGAAACAGAGTAATTAGCATTAGCACAAAGCTTCATTTTGAGTATTTATTCAGATAATATTATCATTCAAAAAAGGATTTAGGGTGGCTTTAAAAAGCACATGAGATTAAAAGTAAGTATATGAGCAGGAAAAGAAAAATAAGGGTAGGGAGCTATAGGGACTATAGTATATTATAATACACTCATACAGAAATCAGACAATTTAAATAGTTATGTGGCTTGATTGCTTAAAACTGTCTTAACAACTGCAGATGTCATAATAAACTGTCAATGTAAACCACACTTATATTTTAAAATCTGGGACAAACAAGAATCTTGAACTGGGAACTCATCTAGTTTCTTGTTTTATTCTGTCACTGACTGACCGTGGGACCTTAGTTCAGGGCTACTAAATTTTTTGGACTCAAGTTTCTCTCCCTTCAAGCAAAAAAAGATGTTTGGATTTGATTTCTAAGAAACTTCTTTGTTCTACACCTCTTGTGTCTGTGAATCAAAAAATGCATGTCTGTTCCATCAAGAAGGTGCATTCTTGTTTTTAAAAATGTAAATACAATACTAAAAATAGCTGCATCATATGCAAGTAAATCATGTGGAGTCTTCATTTCAGATCATTGAATTAGATCACACAAATGTCACTGTGAAGAGTTACTGAGTAAATGCCACATTCTATTTCCTGAAGTAAGAATGTATGCTGGGGAGATGTGATTCAGGTCAATACAACTAAATAAATGATACATTTAATTCCTATCTCACAGCCAAGAAGAAAATTGGGTGTCAGATCAGTGACACTGACTAGAGAAAAAGTAAACAGTCTCAAACCCAGCTAGTTAAACTGGACAGATTTCAAATATTAACTCCCTGAACTTTAAAGCCACTTGTTCCTCTATTTTTTAAAGCATTTGTTAAGTATAATATTAATTTCACAATTCAAGAGATAGTCACATTTCAATTACATTTTGGTATCCCTTAAAGTTGCTGGACTCCAAGGAAACGGTTTTATTTATAATGAACATGTCCAAACTCAAATCTAATGGCCACCGTGCTGTGCTTAGTCACGTCCAATTCCTGGTGACCCCATGGACTGTAGCCCACCAAGCTCCTCTGTCCGTGGGGATTCTCAATGTAAGAATACTGGAATAGGCTGCCATGCCCTCCTTCAGAGGATCTTCCCAACCCAGGGATTGAACCCAGGTCTCCCGCACTGCAGGCGGATTCTCTACTGTCTGAGCTACCAAGGAAGCCCCTAGTAGCCACTACCATCCCCCAAACCCAGGAGGTCCAAGCTAGAGCTACCTCTGCCGTGGAAACACTCTTTTTAGTTATGGCTTCACTCTTTTAAATGTATTTTCAGGAAAGCCTTCTGTGTTAAATTTATTTCTGGGTATGGTTTGCTGGTTTCCTTATACCTACACCAGGAAGAGATTAACTCACTGATGCCCAACACTATAGCTGGGTGGGCAAAACACAAAGCATGCCACCCCTAGGGTAATCCTGTTGAAGCCAAGGTAGTCTTGTCATATCCACCTCTATTACTCTGACTTCTGCTGCTACTGCTAAGTTGCTTCAGTCGTGTCCGACTCCGTGTGACCCCATAGATGGCAGCCTACCAGGCTCCCTCATCCCTGGGATTCTCTAGGCAAGAATACCGGAGTGGGTTGCCATTTCCTTCTCCACTATTACTCTGACAGTATTTCCTTTTTTCCTTAGGGTACTTTCCGTAAGACGGAAATGGAGAGGGTAGCAAGTTCCTGTTCTACCTCCCAGGTCCAGCAGGTGCTCGCCCAGGAGGAAGCACTAAGAAAATTCATGGGCATCAGGCTGCTTTCTCTTTTCATTGATCCTTGGTACATAATGAAAGTGTCCTGGAGTAGGAAAGTCAGCATGCACAAGGGTGATAATTTTATTTTCCCTTGGTAAAACTTCCCAGCTCCAACAAAGATGTATCGACTACAAGTGCCTAATTTTAATTTTATAAAATATATACCATTACTATCCAATTAAATGAGAAAAAGTAAAGCACGTGTTTGCTGAACACATGTAAGGCACTGTGCAGGATGCAGCAAGGAGCTTTAGGGATAGTGCCACCTTAGTTTTATGTGCCTTTTACGAAGTTTTTTCCCACCAGTTCTTCATTTCTTATTACTCATATTTCAATTTGACTGACAAGGCTCAGAGGAGTTAAATGACCTGCATATAGCTACAAAGCTATAACTGAGGTGACTAGGACTAAATTCTGAAAATCTTAGTTCAAGGATTGCTTATTACAGCCAGGTGCAAAATATTCTCCCAGGATGCCATGATGGATATTTCATTCAATAAAACAAAAAACAAAGCCTGGGCTGGACACCACTGATATTCTCACTACTGTGAGAACAAAACAGACATGAAACCCACCCTCATGAAGGCACCACTAGCTGTAATTTAAAGAATATCTATGAGTACTTGGATATATCTGAAGGCTAGAGTTTGGAAAGCAGAATGCTCACATCTAATATTTATGAGGTTGAGGAAAGGCTTTGAAAGGTAGATGTCATCTGATTTGGGTTCTGAATTATGAGTAGGAATGACTTCACCCATTCCTTTTATTTGACTATCAAATAGCGGTCATCCTTTCTCAAACAGGTTCCTGGTAGCTATAAAGTCGTTTTTAGTGCTAGATAATACTCATTCGTCACTAAAACAGGCCAGGATTATATGTATTTCTTGTGCATTGTCCAGCCTGAACTTTGAGATCAGAACAACTCTGCAAACCTGAGACAACTGTTAAGTATACCACTGACAGTTACTTAGAGAAATGATGAGCTAGGCTAGTGTTTGTCCTGAGAAACTTGGGATGAAGCAATGGTGGTATTGATCTCAAGGGCAAGTCCTGCCTCCTCTGGGCCTCGATTTTCCTTGCTTTTAAAATAAAGGGGTTAAAGCTATTAATACAAGATGGTCAACACCAAAATCAGATTGATTCTATTCCTTGCAGCCAAAGATGGAGAAGCTCTACACAGTCAGAAAAAACACCACCAGGAGCTGACTGTGGCTCAGATCATGAACTCCTCATTGCAAAATTCAGACTTAAGTTGAAGAAAGTAGGGAAAACCACCAGACAATTCAGGTATGACCTAAAATCAAATCCCTTATGATTACACAGTAGAACTGACAAATAGACTCAAGGGATTAGCCATCTGATAGACACAGGGCCTGAAGAACTATGGATGGAGGTTCATGACATTATACAGGAGGCGGGGATCAAAACCATCCCCAAGAAAAAGAAATGCAATAAAAAAAAGGGTTGTTTGAGGAGGCCTTACAAATATCTGAGAATAGAATCAAAAGGCAAAGGAGAAAAGGAGAAACATATCCATCTGAATGCAGAGTTCCAAATAACAGCAAGGACAGTTAAGAAAGCCTTCCTAAGTGATCAACGCAAAGAAATAGAGGAAAACAATAGAATGGGAAAGGCTAGCAATCTCTTCAAAAAAATTAGAGACATCAAGGGAATATTTCATACAAAGATGGACACAATAAAGGAAAGAAATGGTATGGACCTAACAGAAGCAGAAGATATTAAGTAGAGGTGGCAAGAATACACAGAAGAGCCATACAAAAGAGATCTTAATGAATCAGATAATCACGATAGTATGATCACTCACCTAGAGCTAGACATCCTGGAATGGGAAGTCGAGTGGGCCTTAGGAAGCATAACTACAAACAAAGCTAGTGAAGGTGACAGAATTTTAGCCAAGCTACTTCAAATCTTAAAAGATGATGCTGTTAAAGTGCTGCACTCAATATGCCAGCAAATTTGGAAATCTCAGCAGTGGCCACAAGACTGGAAAAGGTCGGCTTTCATTCCAATCCCCAAAAAAGGCAATGCCAAAGAATGTTCAACTACCACACAATTGTACTCAGTTCACACGCTATCAGAGTAATACTCAAAATTATCCAACCAAGGCTTCAATAGTATGTGAATGGAGAACTTCCAGATGTTCAAGCTGGATTTAGAAAAGGTGGAGGAACCCCGATCAAACAGCCAACATCTGCTGGATCATAGAAAAAGCAAGAGAATTCCAGAGAAAATATCTACTTCTGCTTCATTGAGTGCACTAAAGCCTTTGACTGTGTAGATCACAACAAACTGTGGAAAATTCTTAAAGAGATAGGAATACCAGACTACTTTACCTGCTTGCTGAGAAACCTGTATGCAGGTCAAAGAGCAACAGTTAGAACTGGACATGAAACAATGGACTGGCTCCAAATTGGGAAAGGAGTACATCATGGCTGTATAGTGTCACCCTGTTTATTTAACTTATATGCAGAGCACATTATGCAAAATGCCAGATTTGATGAAGCACAAGCTGGAATCAACATTGTCAGGAGAAATGTCAATAACCTCAGATATGCAGATGATACCACACTTATGGCAGAAAGCGAAGAGGAACTAAAGAGCCTCTTGATGAAAGTGAAAGAGGAGAGTAAAAAAGTTGGCTTAAAACTCAACATTCAGAAAACTAAGATTATGGCATCCAGTCCCATCACTTCATGGCAAATAGATGGGGAAACAATAGAAACAGTGACAGACTTTATTATCTTGGACTCCAAAATCATTGCAGATGGTGAGTGCAGCCATGAAATTAAAAGATTCTTGCTCCTTGGAAGAAAACTATGACAAACCTAGACAGCACATTAAAAAACAGAGACATTACTTTGCCAGCAAAGGTCCTCCTTGTCAAAGCTATGGTTTTTCTAGTAGTGGATGTGAGATGTGTGGATGTGAGATGTGTGGATGTGAGAGTTGGACTATAAAGAAAGCTGAGTGCCAAAGAATTGATGCTTTTGAACTACGGTGCTGGAGAAAACTCTTGAGAGTCCCTTGGACTACAAGGAGATCAAACCAGCCAATTCTAAAAGATTGATTTCCTTTAGAATATTCATTGGAAAGACTGATGATGAAAAGCCAATACTTTGGCCACCTGATGCGAAGAACTGACTCATCAGAAAAGACCCTAATGCTTGGAAAGATTGAAGACAGGAGAAGGGGACGACAGAGGATGAGATGGTTGGATGGCATCACCGACTCACTGGACATGAATTTGAGCAAACTCCGGGAGTTGGTGATGGACAAGGAAGCCTGGTGTGCTGCAGTCCATGGGGTCGTAGAGTCGGACACAACTGAGCTGAACTAAACTGACAAGATATCATCCTTGTCAACTTTATGATTAGATAACATTTCTAAACAAACACAAAGTACAGAAGCTTTTGTTAGGCAAACATAGTGATTTATTTTTTCTCATAAATGATATCTTAGATTTAAAAATTAAAAACAAGTTATCATGGCAATTCATTTCCTGATAGTGAGAAGTGTGGAATAAAATTACATGGGATGTCCTAGAAAAGATATGATAGGATACTGTGAAAATATGTGATATGAAAATAGATGATATAACATTGTGAAAATTAATGACTTTAACAATTATATATTTCCTCCTAACACTTTACTAGGTAGAATGGGAAAAAAAGTAAAGGTTTTGAATTCAGATTTCAGACCTGCAATTTTTCTGGCTATTTACTTAGTTTCTCTGAGTATTAGTTTTTTATATATAGTTTGTACATTTATTGGGAAGACTGAGATCATATGTGAAACATATCTGTTAACTGTTTCTCGATATCCATTCTCTACTCTTCTGGTATTCCTGAATTTTAGCTGATGTGGTCACATGACTATGTTCTGGTCATTGGCAAGTAAGTGTAACTTCCAAGAACAAGCTCTCTTTTTTTTTCCCCTTTCCTTTTCCTTTATTGTGCTGAGTCACCTGAAACATTGTGGTGAGGGCAATACTTCCGGATGGTGGAACAACAGGGGATGTGGAACAACAGGAATAAACAAGCCGAGGTCCTTGACCCTGTGGAGCTGCTGTATTGACTCTGGACATCTTATACTTTGAATTGTCATACATGAGAGAAATAAAATATCCATCTTGTTGGTTTAAGCCACTGCCACTGGGGAGTTCTCAAAAGAGAAGCTGAGCTGTATCCCAACTGGTACCATATTCAAGACTGACCCAGCAGTAAAGACACAGTAGGTTCCCTCTTTTTCCCATGGGAAAGAGACAAACTTATATAGTCTTTGCCATTTTCTCTAATTAGAGCTTATAATTTAGTAAGGCAAAAATACATGAGCTCACCCAAGGTTCACTCCAGATTTGTGCATTTCATTATACATAGGTTTTACCTCAAAGGAAGAAGAAAAGAACTGTTAAGTAAAAGTGTAAGCAGTAAAAAGGTATAATAGAAGGAACAATTAAAACGAGAGAATTGTGAAAGGCTTCACAGAGGATCTGACACTTATACTGGGCCCTGAAATATGAGAATGATTTCAACAAGTAGAGTAAAAGGAGAATGAACATTCACTCTGAAAAAGTAGACGCTCTGAGAAATCACTGCTGCTGCTGCTGCTAAGTCGCTTCAGTCATGTCCGACTCTTCGCGACCCCATGGACTTCAGCCTACCAGGCTCCTCCGTCAGTGCTGGAGTGGGCTGCCATCACTAGTATACTGCATTTAGGGACTGGTGGTGAGTATAATATTTTCGCAAGTGAGGTATGTATACAGAAAGGATGGAGAGGTCAGGGTGCTGAGACAGGATAGCTCGGGCCACCACATATGACTGTCCTACACTGAAAAAATCCTACGGGTCCCAATCATGTAGACCATAATTGGAATGAAGCACCCTACAGCTACAGAGGGTACTAACTACATAAGCTGTACACAGTAGACTTAGATATGGCCAGATTGCAGTAGACCTTGAATGTCACTCCAGTTTTAACCTGCTGACATTAAGGAATTTTCAAGCAGGAGATGAATATGTTTTAGAAAGATAAACCGGATACCAGCAGAATACAAACTAATGAGAGAGACAAAATGAGTAGATGTATAGGAAACCATTGTTGTATTCTGGTAAAAGATAAGGGCTTGAACTAGAGTAAGGGAAATGAAAGCTGAATGGNCCTTGGACTACAAGGAGATCAAACCAGTCAATTCTAAAAGATTGATTTCCTTTAGAATATTCATTGGAAAGACTGATGATGAAAAGCCAATACTTTGGCCACCTGATGCGAAGAACTGACTCATCAGAAAAGACCCTAATGCTTGGAAAGATTGAAGACAGGAGAAGGGGACGACAGAGGATGAGATGGTTGGATGGCATCACCGACTCACTGGACATGAATTTGAGCAAACTCCGGGAGTTGGTGATGGACAAGGAAGCCTGGTGTGCTGCAGTCCATGGGGTCGTAGAGTCGGACACAACTGAGCTGAACTAAACTGACAAGATATCATCCTTGTCAACTTTATGATTAGATAACATTTCTAAACAAACACAAAGTACAGAAGCTTTTGTTAGGCAAACATAGTGATTTATTTTTTCTCATAAATGATATCTTAGATTTAAAAATTAAAAACAAGTTATCATGGCAATTCATTTCCTGATAGTGAGAAGTGTGGAATAAAATTACATGGGATGTCCTAGAAAAGATATGATAGGATACTGTGAAAATATGTGATATGAAAATAGATGATATAACATTGTGAAAATTAATGACTTTAACAATTATATATTTCCTCCTAACACTTTACTAGGTAGAATGGGAAAAAAAGTAAAGGTTTTGAATTCAGATTTCAGACCTGCAATTTTTCTGGCTATTTACTTAGTTTCTCTGAGTATTAGTTTTTTATATATAGTTTGTACATTTATTGGGAAGACTGAGATCATATGTGAAACATATCTGTTAACTGTTTCTCGATATCCATTCTCTACTCTTCTGGTATTCCTGAATTTTAGCTGATGTGGTCACATGACTATGTTCTGGTCATTGGCAAGTAAGTGTAACTTCCAAGAACAAGCTCTCTTTTTTTTTCCCCTTTCCTTTTCCTTTATTGTGCTGAGTCACCTGAAACATTGTGGTGAGGGCAATACTTCCGGATGGTGGAACAACAGGGGATGTGGAACAACAGGAATAAACAAGCCGAGGTCCTTGACCCTGTGGAGCTGCTGTATTGACTCTGGACATCTTATACTTTGAATTGTCATACATGAGAGAAATAAAATATCCATCTTGTTGGTTTAAGCCACTGCCACTGGGGAGTTCTCAAAAGAGAAGCTGAGCTGTATCCCAACTGGTACCATATTCAAGACTGACCCAGCAGTAAAGACACAGTAGGTTCCCTCTTTTTCCCATGGGAAAGAGACAAACTTATATAGTCTTTGCCATTTTCTCTAATTAGAGCTTATAATTTAGTAAGGCAAAAATACATGAGCTCACCCAAGGTTCACTCCAGATTTGTGCATTTCATTATACATAGGTTTTACCTCAAAGGAAGAAGAAAAGAACTGTTAAGTAAAAGTGTAAGCAGTAAAAAGGTATAATAGAAGGAACAATTAAAACGAGAGAATTGTGAAAGGCTTCACAGAGGATCTGACACTTATACTGGGCCCTGAAATATGAGAATGATTTCAACAAGTAGAGTAAAAGGAGAATGAACATTCACTCTGAAAAAGTAGACGCTCTGAGAAATCACTGCTGCTGCTGCTGCTAAGTCGCTTCAGTCATGTCCGACTCTTCGCGACCCCATGGACTTCAGCCTACCAGGCTCCTCCGTCAGTGCTGGAGTGGGCTGCCATCACTAGTATACTGCATTTAGGGACTGGTGGTGAGTATAATATTTTCGCAAGTGAGGTATGTATACAGAAAGGATGGAGAGGTCAGGGTGCTGAGACAGGATAGCTCGGGCCACCACATATGACTGTCCTACACTGAAAAAATCCTACGGGTCCCAATCATGTAGACCATAATTGGAATGAAGCACCCTACAGCTACAGAGGGTACTAACTACATAAGCTGTACACAGTAGACTTAGATATGGCCAGATTGCAGTAGACCTTGAATGTCACTCCAGTTTTAACCTGCTGACATTAAGGAATTTTCAAGCAGGAGATGAATATGTTTTAGAAAGATAAACCGGATACCAGCAGAATACAAACTAATGAGAGAGACAAAATGAGTAGATGTATAGGAAACCATTGTTGTATTCTGGTAAAAGATAAGGGCTTGAACTAGAGTAAGGGAAATGAAAGCTGAATGGATTCAAGAGACATTTTAAAGGCAAAATTAACAAGACTCACTGGCCAACTGGATGTGTACAACAGACAAGAAGGAAGCATTCAGCAACTGAGCGAGTTGGCCTGGGATGGAATCCTAGCATCTATATTTTAATAAGCAAAGTAACTGGTTTATTTTGTTAAAGGTGGTTGGCCAGCCATATTTTTCAAAATATAGGGCAAACAGCAATGCCAGTCAGCCACAGAGAAATAGGAAGAAAAACTGAGAGAGACAGGAGAGGATACTGAATTCAATTTTAGACGAAGTGCTGACAGAGACATAGTTAACAACAGGCAGGGAAAAATGTGCCAGCTGAGGGACAACGAAATCTAATGAAAGAAATGATGGCTAAGTAAGCCTTCCCTCCAGCTACTATTCTTAAAGTCCTGTTTTTAATGTCCTCTGATACTGGCTGACAGTCAACCAGGCCAAAATCTTTCTACCAAAAAGTAAACAAAACCTCTACATTGTTTTAAAAGAAAACAGTGGAGAGAGAAAGAAGCAAAACTCATTATTGTACCACTTTGTGTCACAAGATATATACCTTTCTTTCTCCCAAATACAAACCAAAATATAGGTAGGAATATTGTCTAGTGCTCTGCTGTGTTAACCCTTATACACTGTTAAATAACAAGAAAAACAACTTTCTGGTAGAGTGTTGGAATGTGTGATTTTTCTTAAGTCTTTCTAGTCTACTCTACCAAATTATGATAATGAAATAGTATTAGTAATCATCTTTCACAGGAGTAGAACAGTTTCTACCTATTTTCTGGTTTTAACTTAAAAAGTTTGAAAAAAAGGTGCCTCCATCCTGAAGACAATAGTATAAGAGATGTCACAAGCTGTACCAGATTCATAAAAGCAGTTTTTCTTGAAAAACTAGTTAAAATTTCATGAGTTAATAGATTAGGGGCCCCTCCAACAACTCTGAGTCATTTACTAAATCACAATCACTATGAAAGAAGAGAGCTTGTCTATGAAAAGAGAATGAAACTTCAGGAGACAGAGGACCTTTTTCAGAAAAAGGCCTATTTCCTCTTAAACTGTAGTTTAAATTGCTGGGCAGTCATATTTAGCCTTGAGAATATTACCAATGATAAATGGGAACAGGCAAAAGTCTAAATAATTATAAGCTATATTCTGTGCTCTTAATCACTGGCACAGAACTCTTCAAACCCCAGCTTTTAATTTCCCTGAGGACACCTAGAGGCTGTTGGGCCAATGTTTGCCAAGTCACAACTTGTTTTACTAGAAGTAATTGAGAGAACTCCAGTGAGAAAATAAATAAGGTTTCATAGATTTCCAGATCTCCATTTCCAGGCATTCCCAAGAAGTTTAGGGTGTGACTGTAAATGTATAATATGATAGAAGTTTAAAACCAGATACAATATTTTTATATCATACAACACACTTTCTTACTCCTACTGTCCAATACTCCTGAATACGGACTTCAAATCTCTGAAGAACCCTACAAACCAACTTCTCAAACCTGTCTCTGTGCCAAAATTACCCATATTTCCACTCTTTTCAGGGACACCCCAGTTTTTCTCAAATATGAATACTCAGATCTAGTAAGTCCTTGCATTTGCTATGCTATCCTATTATGGAGAAGCAAGAATTTATTAAAACTTTTGATTTGACACTTCATTTCCTTTTGCATCTGGAAAAAATAAAAAGATGCTATAAAATAAAAATTCCAAATCTTATTTTTAACTGAGGCCACATCTTTTGTAAAATATAGTAGCTTCTCTTAATACAAATCAGAGAATCAAAATTAAAAAGCCTAGTCAACCAAAGATAAAATCAGAGTTGAAGTGCAGAATACCTGTTCAAGCTAGACATGCTTGTTGATGGGTAAGAGGGAACAAGTTATAACCTTTCTGTGAGCCTCAGTTCCCTCATCTGCCCCAGTTTAGAATGTCTGGGGTACAGCAGGCTGCAGGACAATGGTTCCCAACCTTGTCCAGGGCAGTTAAAACAGACAGACAGACAAAAAAACACAGATCAGCAAACCCTGTCCAAGACTTCTATGACCATAATTTTTTTTTGGCATGGGGTGGAGTAGGGGGGAGGTAGGTGAGGGTAGAAAAAGAGAGAAACAAGTGTGAGAGATTTCCAATCATTGCTGCAGAGGGCCAAGTCATAATGGGAAAGCAATGAACTCTGAAAAATACTACACAAATATGTACCAAGGCAGGGAAATGGACTTCCATAAAGTGTCCTTTTGTTCCACAGTGATCTGCTTTTTTAATTGTTCTGGAAGTGCAGAGAATTCAGAATCAAAAATAGCAGTTGCTAAGGTAGATTTTTTTTTTTTTTTTTTAAGATACTTTGATACTTTGGCAGATGGTTCAGAGCAATAGCACTCTTGCTGATCTTGGTTCATGAAATCTCCACAATTCACCAGTCTATGTGACAAGTGTTTTCTCTATTAATGGAAGAGACACCATTACTCTCCTCTCCTCCCTCCCCACTTCCTGGCAACAATTTTTAGCTCTTTTGATTCTTTTTGGTATTTATCTTTGTATTTCTAAATAATTTGCTAATATTGTCACTACTAATTTCAATTTTACTTGTCTTCCCATTATGCAAGACAAGGATTCAGCTCTCTTTTAAAATCTCCCTTCTCTTTATGGCCTCCTCATCCTTCTAATAGTTATGTATTATTTTTGATTAGATTTACAGTCCACTTTTACTCTCTCATGACTGTGTGACTATTCACTGCTGAGCCATATAATGTACTATGGCTACTTCTCCTTTCCTGAAAAACATTTTTACTGAAAAAACTTATTTGCTTTATTTCTTACTATCAGTAATACAACTCAATAAGTTCAGACATTACTTATCAATTTCATTTTCTTACAAGGATCTCTCCTTGAGCTTTCTGACTTGCTCAAGTTTAGACTTGTTCATCTCTGTACAGAGAAGAAGGCCTTCACCTTGAGACCTTCTTTCAACCTGAATTTGATGATTCCCTTTATTCATCTCTCTCTCTCTAGCTGAATCTGTCATTCTCAGTATCCCAAATCTTCATCCTCCCTGTTTTATTCAATTTGGTGGGGTAAACCCTCCAGTAGCTTTCTGATGAAGTGCTTACAAAGTAAATTTTTTGAGACCTTGCTGAAAGTATATTTTCAGACCTTGCTGAAATTATATTTCAGATAACTGAAAATATCTTTACCCTATGATTTAACTGACAGTTCACCAGGTTGAGTCCCAGGTTGGAAGGAATTTTTCCTCAGAATTTTGTAAGTTTTGCTACACTCCCTTTTGTTTTTGTTGAAGTTCAAGGCCATTTTGATTCCTGCTCTTGTACTTAACCCATCTGAAACTCCATCCTTCAGTTGTCGCAAATTTTCTTGAATTACTTTTTGGCCCATTTTATTCCTTCTCTGTGCCTGTTTGGGACTCCTACTATCGGGATGTTAAATTTTCTTAAGTGGTACTCTAACTCCTCCCACCTCCTTCTTTTTAACCAAACATTTACCCCCTTTATAGATACACATATCTTAAGTTTGTTGTCTTTGACAACAAGCAGTGTGATGACAAATGGTGTCTAACTAATCCTCAATAAAAAGTAATAATCAAGGAAAATAGTGTGCTTCTGGAACTCCACTGAGGCTGTGGGTGTGTAGCCCAACAATGCTCTACTACCAATTGCCCAGTTCAACCAGAGTAGCTCAATGTTGATTAGTTATACACATTTGGATTTCAAGTTTGAAAAGAATCACATGCTTAAAGGTAGATTTCCTCCACCCCTTTTGCTTTTCAGTCACCAAGTCATGTCTGACTCTTTGGACCCTATGAACTGCAGAATGCCAGGCCTTCCTATCCCTCACCATCTCCCTGAGTTCCCCCAAGTTCATGTTCACTGAATCAATGATGTCATCCGACCATCTCATTCTCTGTCACCCTCTTCTCCTTCTGCTTTCGATCTTTCCTAGCATTAGGGTTTTTTCCAATGAGTTGGCTGTTCACATCAGGTGACCAAAGTATTGGAGCTTCAGCTTCAGCATCAGTCCTTCCAATGAGTATTCAGAGTTGATTTCTTTTAGGGTTGACTGGCTTGATCTCCATGCTGTCCAAGGTACTCTCAAGAGTCTTCTCCAGCACCACAGTTCAAAAGCATCTTTAACAGGGTCTACGAATCCCAGGGACGGGGGAGCCTGGTGGGCTGCCGTCTCTGGGGTCGCACAGAGTCGGACAAGACTGAAGCTACTTAGCAGCAGCAGCAGCAGCAGAGACAAGTGTGGGTGATTTAGTAAGTAGAAAAAGGGTCCTCTCTTGGGTTTTCCCTACTGCTGAGATTATTATGCTTCTGGGTAAGTGTTCTACCAGGGTTGACACTTGTGGTAAGAGGCCAGTTTAAACCTAAAGCAGTTTCAGGATGGGGTGATTCTAGAGTAACTGTTTACCTCTTCTACTCTGCCCTAGAAAAGAAAGTCACCTGCTTTCCCCAACCCCTTGGGGTATGAATAATAACAGTTCACATTCTACTTCAGAAAAGTTGCCATCTTAGCAAAGGAAGAGGTGAGTGAGTGAGTGAGAGATACATCCTGTCTTTTCTATTTAGCTCTATGTTTGACTCCTCAGCCACAAAAAGCAACAAAAGCAAAAAGCAGAAAAAAAGTCAATAATGTAGTATATACACATAAATAAAAGAACATCTTCTGTCTTAGATGGTTAAGGTAAACCTTTGATGGCACTGAAAAGTGTATGTGTTTCCTTACTTGAAGAAAGGAAATGGAAGAGAACTGTCACTACTGACATTTACTTCCAATCATTTTCCATTTTTAAGAGAGTTCCATTAGTACAAGCAGCCAGTTCCCCAAAATGACAGCTTCCATTTCTATTCTCACTTTCGAGGTTGTAAACTTCAGTTATGGATATACCCATAGCACACTGCACTATACTGTCACTGTGTAACACTGTTCCAATCAGGCAGCTGAAATCACAGAAACTTAAGTTATCCAGCAGAGTCAGAATTTGCATTTCGCATTTTTTTAAATAAGCTGGTTGGCTAAATGCATCAGGATAGATAAGGTAAGACAATCCCACAGATCAAACCCAAAACTCACCAAACTAGGTTCTCTATTTTTCTGGATGTCAGAACTTGGTGAAACTTTTTGTTATCTTCTAACAGTTAAAAGGAGACTTCACAGCCAAAGACCACACCCATGAGTCTCAGTTTTGCCTCACTTCCTTTTTCATCTCCAGTTGCACTTCTTTCCTTCAAGTTGTATAAAATTCGATGGGTTAAAGTGCAAATGAAATAGTGTAACACCAAAAGGGAAACTAGACATGTGATGTTCTACCCATCTGAGGCATTGCTCAGTTAGCTTGCTTAGCCATGTTAAGGCGTATCTTTTCCTCTGAGTAGGGGCCATGCTAGAATCTGGAGATGTGGGAGAAAGAATTATCAGTTTAAAATGGTTACTTAATATTAAAAAATCTGTCTTTCATAAATTATATAAAGTTGGGCTCTACAGAATATTCTTGGATGGGGAAAACTTCAAGAGAAAGTTTACATTCAGTATGAGGAGGTATAAGAACTTTGCAGGAAGAAAGGTCACATTTTTAATCTCCTAGGATTTGTGGTATTTTAATGTTTATAAAAAAGGAAATATGGATTTAAAAAAACTTGAGTCCCTGATTTCTGTCCTTAGAGCAAATCATTCTTCACAGCAAAATCACCTGATTGAGTTTATTCTGCTGCTGAAGAGAATAATTCTCCATACCTAATACTACTGCAAATATCTCAAGGATTCCTATAACTTCAGGTAAGTAACCATCAAACTAGAACTCATTATTTTTCTTAGTCCACTCAATTTCCAATAATTCATAACTACAATGACTTGTAGATAGACTGTTTTCACTGTTAACGTGTTTTCAATAGACTCCTTTTTTTGCAAAGAAAAAAGCACGGTGGTAAGTGAAAGCTACTACAGCTCATTGCTCAAAATATTTACCCTCATAATTTAGTAATGATAATTACCATTAAAGAAAGTATATCTCTGAAGTTAAAAAGGAAGAAAACAAGGTTGCTGTTAGGATACTTCTCCCACAAGACAAACAATTAAAGAAGTCTCTTAAGAAATGCTTTTCTTGTTTGAACAACAATGTGAATACATTCAACACTACTGAACTGTACACTTAAAAATGGCTAAGGTGGTAAACTTCACATTATGTCTATTTTACCACAATTAAAAAAAAATGTTTTTATAGATTAGGAATTGAAAAACTAACATATACAGTTACATAGGTCCCAAAGGCTTGTTTTCAGTTGCCAAGGCTCTGGTACCACTGCCTGTTTCAATCCTCCTCAACTTTTTTGAACAGTTTTCAAACAACGCACCGTTCAAAAGATTCCATACGCTAATTTGCCACCCACTCACAAGGGAGTTGAATTCATATTCTGTTATCCTTTTTTGAAAATGATTCAGAATCTTGGTTTTGGACTACAGAGACATTTTGTTACCTATTCTTGCTAACAGCCTCCTCTTTTCCTCTACCCATGACTGAAAACCATAGCAGTAAGCGTAAGAGACAACATGGGATGAATGGCAGCCACAATGTAAATCCTACAGAAAACAGAAACTAAAACTTGGTTTGACATAATTACACACAATCAAGTTGAAACTGAATAGTAATATTCATGCTTAGAAAGCGGTTAGAAAACAAAAGGATATTGAGTAGCAATAGCTAATCAACTAAAGCATGAGTATATGGCTGGCTCTTGAACAACACCAGTTTGACATGCACAAGTCCACTTATCCATAGAAATTTTCATGTGTAATTGTCGTTGGTTGAATCCCTGGATGTGGAATTGCTGATATGGCGGAACCACAGATACACAGGAACCTTGGATACAGAGGGTTAACTTTACACGCAGATTTTCAATTGAGCAGAGGGTTGCCATGCCTAACCTCCGTGTTGTTCAAGGACCAACTGTAGTTAGAACAGTGTTTTACATCAAGAGGCTATATATTCTTTTTTTATCATTTCCTGACAGATAATTGGTATGCTTTAAAAAATATGCAGTTTTTGTCTGTTATAGGTTGTTGTTTAGTTGCTAAGTTGTGTTTGACTCTTTGTGACCCCATGGACTGTAGCCCACCAGGATCCTCTGCCCATGGGATTTCCGAGGCAAGAATACTGGAGTGAGTTACCATTTCTTACTCCAAGGAACTTTCCCAACCCAGGGATGGAACCAGTATCTCCTGCATTGGCAGAAGATTCTTTACCAGTGAGCTACCAGGGAAGGGCACGCCTCCAAATTATGCCAATAATCACTTGTTCTAGATTAACAGATGTTTAAGTAAAGACACTCAAATATCCGATCATTGACAGAATACCTGCATTACTCTGTAAATAACATTTATGAGCGTCTTGAAGTTTCCTCCAGTTCACAGATGTATATTGCTAAACTGCATTATCTAAGGTAATAGTCTTGCTTGAAAGCAATCAGAAAGTGTTTCAAATAATCATTTATAAAAGTGAATAGCTTTCCCAAAGATTACATAATACACTACTATCCACATATTAACAGTAAGCCATTCGTTAGCTGAGTAAAACAGTGGGCTGTAGTTATATGGTTTCTATGCCTCAGAAGCCAGCCCTGTTCTTAGGTGTGTCCACAGGCTATGTACATATCTAGACTGTTACTGATTTTCACTTCATATTCAGCAAGTAAAAGCATGCTGAGCTTGCATATTTTCTCAGCCACTCATTTTGATACTCCCCTATAGGATTTGGCTAGAGTAGAATGTCAGCTTGGTTACTACCTCCAGAGCAAGAAATTTCCTGGGAAAATTGGGAAGCTGATGACAACAAAGTGAAACTGATGCTTTTTTAGTTGAGTTTCACTCAATGTTTCTTTCAGGGCATAAAACCTTGTCCATGTAGAAGCAACACCCTTTCCTTTATAAATTGGAGTAGAGGAGACAGTGAAGCACTTTATCAGCACTTTATTAGACCCTCAGTCTACCTACAGCATTTTCCCTGAAAAATAAAAAAAGGTGGAGGATAAAAGGACCAGGATCAGTACAGCAGTTCTTCATTGTCTACATTATTGGTGCTTCACACCCCTTCAATTATAAAGATTTACTCTAAGGAGCTTTTGTTTGCCTTTTAAAGTTCTGGATCTTTCTGCTCAATATTACTGCTGCCTTAAGAACAATGCACAGTTGACCTTGAACAACATGGGTTTTAACTGCATGGATATACTTACAGGCGAATTTTTTNTTATGACCAACCTAGATAATATATTGAAAAGCAGAGATATTACTTTGCCAACAAAGGTCCATCTAGTCAAAGCTAAGTTTTTTTCAGTGGTCATGTATGGATGTGAAAGTTGGACTGTGCAGAAAGTTGAGCATTGAAGAATTGATGTTTTTGAACTGTGGTGTTGGAGAAGACTCTTGAGAGTCTCTTGGATTGTAAGGAGATTCAACCAGTCCACCCTAAAGGAGATCAGTCCTGGGTGTTCATTGGAAGGACTGATGCTGAAGCTGAAACTCTGATACTTTAGCCACCTCATGCAAAGAGTTGACTCATTGGAAAAGACCCTGATGCTGGGAGGGATTGGGGGCAGGAGGAGAAGGGGACAACAGAGATTGAGATGGCTGGATGGAATCAACGACTCAATGGACGTAAGTTTGAATGAACTCCGGGAGTTGGTGATGGACAGGGAGGCCGGGCGTGCTGTGATTCATGGGGTCTCAAGGAGTTGGACACGACTGAGCGACTGAACTGAACTGAACCAATAAACTATGCTAGATTTTGTCATCAACCTTTATGAATGAGGAATCTGGCACTCTTAGACATTAAGAAATTTCCTCGAGATGACATAACTTATAAGAAATGAATACAATTATTATCATCAAAACAAGACAGAGACAGAGAAGAAAGAACAAACAGCCATGCTCAGAGGCAGGCTGGAGAGGAGGCAGAAGAGGAGGCAGAGGGAGAGAGAATATCAAAAATAGCACCTAGAATAATTTGTAGCAGAAGAGTCAGTCATTCAAGATTACCTTTTCCTAGGTGGCTTCTCAGGTGGTGCTAGTGGTAAAGAACCTGCCTGCCAACGCAGGAAATATAGATTTCCTGAGATATAGATTCAATCCATGGGTTGGGAAGATCCCTTCATGAAGCACATGGCACCCCACTCCAGCATTCTTGCCTGGAGAATCCCCTAGGACAGAGAAGCCTGGTGGGCTGCGGTACATAGGGTTGCAAAGAATTGGAAGCAATGAAGCTCCAGGAGTTGGTGATGGACAGGGAAGCCTGGCATGCTGCAGTCAAAGGGGTCACAAAGAATTGGACATGACAGCTGAACTTAACTGAAGTGATTTAGAATACACACAGGGGTAACTTAATCCATCTTCTTGTGAAGTCAGCCTTCCTTTTTCTGTTTTTCAAACTTTTCCATAACTTTGAGCTAACTCAAAAAAGACACACTCACACACACAAATACTAATGAAATCTTCCTGAAATATTTTTTCCTCCAATAATTTTTTTCCCTTTAAATATTCCTAATATCTATCATGCTGTATTTTCTTTCTTTTTTTGTCACTCTGATCCTTGAGATATGTTGCACTATTTCCTGGGGTCAGATGAGAAATGGTAACCTCAGTAACACTCTTTCTTCTCATATCTCTACCTCCTGAAAACATTCTAGAAGCTGTTTGAAGATATTGTGTTCATCTCGGCAACCTTAGGTCATGAGAAGTCAATACATTCATATTTAAGATAAAGATCACAAGAAATAGAATTATTTTCTGGTTTCTTCTTAAATATGACAGATATTAATAACTTAGGAATGGAAATACAAATTTTCTTCCTCAAATTGTTCACCAAGTTAGTGTATAAACTGTGCATTGTGAAGGGAGCAGTAGCATAAGATTTTAAGAGTATTTTCAGTATGGGTATTACTGTAAAACATGACAGCTGGAAAGGAAGTTGGCAGGTGTTTTAGTGTGAGATTCTTTTTTTCTACATTTCTCTCACAATGTGCAGTACTTAAGCATCCTTTTCATTTTAGCATAAGAACATAATGCTTCAAAATGTTCGAATTTATAACTAAGTACCAAGTAAGCTGTGTTTCTTATTTATATGTTTGTTTTCTTTAAAACAAACAAAACCTTTTTCATTCATATATCATACATGTTTTAAAATCAACACTCTGACTGCAATAATGTTGTGTTCCCATATTTTAGTTCATCATTCCATTGATCCAATGTATTGGTGCCTGCTAAACCTTAAAAACAAATTTAGATGATCTCTCAAAAATAAGACACCTGCTTTTGTGGGACTTCCCTGGTGGTCCAGTGGTTAAAAATTTACTTTCCACTGCAGGGGACCTGGGTTTGATCCCTGGCTTGGGAGCTAAGATCTCACATGCCTCTCAGACAAAAAACCAAAACATAAACAGAAAGGATATTGTAACAAATTCAATAAAATATTTAAAATAAATGATCTGTATCCAAAAAACTTAAAAAAAAAAAGATTCATGTTCTAGTAATTGTGCGCCACTGTCCCAAAAGTTAGCTATTTCTCCAATAAGGCTATATTCACTGTATTTGATGTTTTGTATTCAGTACATATCAAATTCTTATATAATTCTACCATATTGATGGAATTATTCATCTTGGCTGTAAAACTCAATGTGACTAAATAACTTAATTCTTTAAGCTTCCTAAATAGTTTGAAAATTTTTTTAAGATGGCAAGGAGAACCAATTTACCTTTACTTTTCTTCCTCTTTCCACTTAAAAATCATCTATATTTCAAACCTGAGCAATTTTTCTAGTTAATGAAGTTAATGGCTTCATCATGCTGTGTAATTCACAATGTGCAATCTATATAATAAAGGCAGAAAGATAATATAGAATATTCTTGATGTTCATGAATATTAAATATTGAAAAATAATTAGATGGTAAAAATAGAAATATAAATAAAAGTAATGAAACACTAAGGAAAATGTTTACAAGGCAGTATATCAATTTTATGAAGGTGGCTTAGGGAAAATTCTACCAAATATTTATACAGTAATGACTTTTTTCCAGAGCATTTTGATATGTATCATCACATGTGATCTTCACAGCAAACTGACAAGATAAATATTATTTACATTCAACAGGAAAAAGTCTTCATAGTAAAAGCTGACCTAAAATCAGGCTATCTGGTACCTAGGTCCTTGATATAGTCTCTGTTTCTTTTTATCTTATATTCATCCCTTCCCATTTCAAATGTCATTTCCCATCCCACACAAGTTGGCTCCTTGCTTTCCTCTCAGTAAACAGATTTTATATTGTACTCTGTTAAAATAACGTTGTATACGTTAACTTTTAAAATAAAATGTAAAAATTCCCAAAGTGGATAAAAATTCTGAATAAGAAGTGTCTGGTAGTTTATTTTAGCTTTTTCTCGTTCACATCCCTGAATGCAGTTTTCATCATAGGAACTGATAAGCTCAGCATCACTTTTTGACAAGTTCATCTACTGTCATGAGCTCCACTATTTTTTCTTCACAAATGTTCCTTGAAACCTCTCTTCTTAAATCCTAATTGGTCTTTCTTGAATCTTAGTTTTACAGGATTCTATCTGGAAATCTATCAGAGCCTCATCCTCAGCATGCATGGGCTTCCTTGGTGGTACGGCACGGTGGTAAAGAATCCACCTCCTAAGGCAGGAGACGCCAGAGACACAGGTTCAGTTCCTGGGTCAGGAAGATTCTGTGGAGGCATAAATGCCTACCTGCTCCAATATTCCTGCTAGGAAAGTTCAATGGACAGAGGAACCTGGCGGGTGACAGTCCATGGAGTCTCAAAGAGTTGGATACAACTGAGTATGCACAACCTCATTGTCAACATGCACCAAACAGAACTAATTAGTTTAACTCCCACAACATAGTATTTCCAAATTCTGGCTGGTGACTAGACCATTTCCAAGCCCCCAGAGCTAGAAGCCGCTCCAGGCTAATTAACAAAGGCTTCTCCATGTCTGGCTAATTCTTTCCCACATTTCCTTTCCTACCCCCACTAACAGTTTTAACCATCATGTAGATGCTCAAAAATTAGAGGGGCAAAATAAAATCGTCTACTATTATTTCTTAAATGTTACAAACATGTTCAACTTTTCTAATGGAAAAACAAAACTATAGACTCTTGAGTGCTGAACTAAATTATGTTTTCATTTTGTAGCTTAAACATGTACTAATCTAGATATAAATGCCTGTGTTGATAGCTATATGGTCACAATCCAAAACAAATTCGCAAATGAATATAAACTAAAGTGCAAAATAAAACATTTAAAATGATTCTAAAATAATGCTAATATAAAACTTCTCATGGAGATGAGAATATGAATTAGCTACATCATGTACATTCTCTGGTATTTGTAAGACTACCTCAGCTCTAATTTCTGTACAGATACTTGTTTGAAACTTCATTTGGCTAATACACATTATTGATTCATTAACCCCACTGCTATCGTTGGCTCATTGTTTTAAAACATTAATCTACTAGAGTTTATTGATCATGTTATCGTAACTGCAAATAAAATTTCAACCACCAAAATCATGTGGAAATATTTGGTTATAATATGGCTACACCAATAACTTGGAATAAATTTATGTTGATTTTGAGATTACAACAAAAATGAAAACACACTATTGACACAGTCCCCTAGAGACTGGGTCACCTACTCCCTTTGTAATCTGCAGAGCAAAGATGGAGAAATGCAAGCCGATCCTCCTGCAGCAGCACACTGATGTAGCTCTGCATCACCATAATAAAACTCTGATAGATAATTAATGCACTGACAGTTAAACTGCAACTATATCAACAATTGTGATTCCCTGGTGGCTCAGATGGTAATGATTCTGCCTGCAATGAGAAAGACCTGGGATTGATCCTGGGTTGGGAGGAGGTCATGGCAACCCTCTCCAGTATTCTTGCCCAGAGAATCCCCATGGACAGAGGAGCCTGGCAGGCTACAGTCCAAAGGGTCACAAAGAGTTGGACATGATTCAGCAACTAAACACATATCAACAATGGAAAAGTTAAGTTTGGGGTAAGCAATGAAGTGCAAAAAAAATGTATCTGACCAGTCCCAAGTATAAATGATGAATCATGTAATTATTATGAATGATTAAAGAGTTTAGCAGGGCTATTTGTGCTAAAGAACCAAATTGCATTTTTAACTCATTTAAAATAGGCTTTTGAGATTAAAACTGATAATTAAATCCCCAAGTTCATGAGCAATAGAAACTACTTTTAATTTCCTAGGATTAGAAATATGTATCTTGTGTATTTGTTCTTCTACCCAATCTCATCTGTTCCATGTTAAAATCATAAGACCAAAAAAAAAAAAAAAAAAAAAAAGGCAACTTATCAAAGGGGAAGAATGTGGTAGTATATCATTAAGACAGCATACACCAAAACAGTTTCTTTAGTTCTTTCTATTTGCAGTATTTATAGGTCACTTTCTTTTTATTAATGAAAATCTGGATAATTAAAATAATTCAGACATCTTTATTTTACCCACGAAACATTACTGTTTCAACAGCCTAAAGCAGCCCTAAGGAAAGAGGCATTATCTTTCTATATCAAGATCTTTTTGCCTCTTGTTTTTTTTCTTCCCTTTCTCTGCATTGTCATTTTTGTGTCCCCTTCTTCACTGCTCTCTTTTTGATTAAATACAAAGAGAATTTGTCTTCCAAGAAATTTATGACAGGACTCATCAAGATTTACCAAGGTTGTACCATAAGTAGAAATTTAACCCAAAAAAGAGGGGAAAAGAGTGTTGGGGAACCACATTGTCGAAAGCCTAGTAAGTGCTGTGCTAAGGGTTTTACACATGAATTCCCCTATTTAAACTCAAATTGAATCTTATGAGATAGATACTATTTTCATTTCTGTAGGTATCCTGACACTGAGAGAGGTTAAATCAGTTAATCCAAATCCATACAAGAAAGAAGGTAGAACTGGTATGTGAACTCAGATTTTTATTTTTCCTCTACACTAAGTGTCTTGCAATGAAATGCGTTGTGTTCTATAGATTAAACTAAACTCAAACCTTCTGGCACAGTGGATGTAAATTTTAATGAAAAATGATTCTTTATTTAATCCCATTGAACAGGGCTGAAGAACAGGGACAGGTACACAGTCCTGTCCTTGAGGATTTTAATGACCAACTTGGAGGTGGGCCCTGGGTCATATTTCTACTCATAGAGACAGCTCTGCCAGGGATTTCATGTTTATTTTGATGTAGGAATAGAAATCCCTTCTCTCAACAATTATGTAGAATATTGTCCTTCATCCCTTAAGTCTCTGCAAAGAAAAGTCCAAAACTGAGACAAGAAAAAAAATGTCTTCCCCACCTCTTCTTTGCTAGTGTACCCCCCAGAATCTATAAATTTCTGATTATTTTCCAAAGTTAGATAGACAAAATAACATTTAATCTATTTGTGAAGAACAATAAACTATAACAGTAAAAAATAATTAACAAATTTCATAGATTCTAAAATACATCTGTTAAAAGCAATGTGAAGAGGTCACAGTCTTCATATTCATTTACATACAGTAAAACTGACACTGGGTTGGCCAGAAAGTTCGTTTGAGTTTTCAAATGATGTTATGAAAAGTCTGAACAAACTTTCTGGCCAAGACAATATATATAAAGGAGATATCATTTATTCAATAAAGTTAAAAAATGACAAAGCAGTAATTTCAGTGCCTGAGATTTAAAGTATGAAAGTAACCACAGTGTCCACTAATGGATGAATAACTAAAGAAGATGTGATATATGTTTGCATGGTATCACTGATATGTGGAATCTGAAAGAAAAGTCACAGAAACAAGGATAGAAAATTGATTGTCCAGGACTGGAAGGGTTGGAGAAAACCAGGAGAGGTTTGTTCACAGGATACGAGATTTCAGCTATAAGATGCACATGATGTGAAACACGATGACTATAGTTGATAAGACCATAATGTATAAGTGAAGTTCGCTAAAAGAATATAATTTAAATGTTCTCATCAAACAAAAAAAGATAAATATGTGAGGTGGTGGATGTTATATTTAACTGGATGGGGTAATTCTCTCACAATGTACGCATGTATCAAATAATATGATATACACTTTATGTATCTTAGAATTTCATATGTCAACTGTAGTTTAGTAAAGTTGAAAAAAAATAAGATAATTAACTGAATAAATCAATGTAAAAATACAACAATATTAGTGCTATTTGATATGCAGTCATTTTGCCAGTAAAACATCTAAAGACTGTCAGTTCCACAGGAATGGAGAACATGTTTTGACTTCCTCACATTTTAGGACCAAACATAATACTGTTTGGTATTTAACAGATGGGAAAAATGTAAATGAGAGAAAAATGAAAGAAGGAGAGGAAATTATAAAGAAATGAAAAGAAAGGTGAGAGAAGAGGGGATGGGGAAGGATAAAGGAAGGGACCTAAAGTCAGAGTTCTTGCCTGGGGTATCTGTGGAGTGGATGGATACGGAGGGAAGTAAGTTTTTCATGAATTCCCTAATTCCACTAGGTCTTCTAGGATTCCAAAGGTCAATATAAATAGCCACAACATATTGACTCGTCATTGAGAAGGAATGTTACATAATTCCAAGGAAATGGAAGATTCTTATAAGAAATAATTTAAGAATGTTTCAGATACAGAAGAAATAAAATTTAATAGAAAGTATTTGGCAAAGATAAAGTTTGCGGATCCAGTTCTAATGATACTGATCTCTAATTTCATTAATAAATTGTATAATTCACTAACCTTCTTTGTTTTTTTTTAATTTTTTTAAAATTTGTTTATTTATTTTTAAAATTTTACCTTACAATACTCTATTGGCTTTGCCATACATCGACATGAATCCACCACAGGTGTACATGAGCTCCCAATCCTGAATCCCCCTCCCACCTCCCACCCCACAACTTCTCTCCGGATCATCCCCGTGCACCAGCCCCAAGCATCCTGCATCCTGCATCGAACATAGACCGGCGCCTCNTTCTAAAACCAGCTTGAACATCTGGAAGTTCACAGTTCACATATCGCTGAAGCCTGGCTTAGAGAATTTTGAGCATTACTTTACCAGCATGTGAGATGGGTGCAATTGTGCAATCGTTTGAGCATTCTTTGGCATTGCCTTTCTTTGGGATTGGAATGAAAACTGACCTATTCCAGTCCTGTGGCTACTTCTGAGTTTTCCAAATTTGCTGGTATATTAAGTGCAGCATTTTCAAAGCAACATCTTTTAGGATTTGAAATAGTTCAACTGGAATTCCTTCACCTCCACTAGCTTTGTTCATAGTGATGTTTCCTAAGGTCCACTTGACCTCACAGTCCAGGATCTGGTTCTAGGTAAGTCATCACACCATTGTGATTTTCTGGGTGGTGAAGATCTTTTTTGTATAGTTCTTCTGTGCCACCTCTTTTTAATATCTTCTGCTTCTGTTAGGTCCCTACCTTTTATGTCCTTTATTGAGCCCATCTTTGCATGAAATATTCCCTTGGTATCTCTGATTTTCTTGAAGAGATCTATAGTCTTTTTCATTCTATTATTTTCCTCTATTTCTTTGCACTGATCTCTCAGGAAGGCTTTCTTATCTCTCCTTGCTATTCTTTGTAAGGTCACCCTGATCCTAATGTTTCTTAAGGGCTCTGGAATTTGATTATTGGTTACTAATCCTGCATTCTCTACTAACCACTCTATGTATTCTTCATCATATTAGTTAACCTAATTCTTCAATTTATTGTCTGAAAAGTGGACTATAAAACAATACTACACCAGTTCTTGCTGAGTAACAAATCACCCAGAAACTTAGCACCATAAAACAATAATCATTTTATTATTTCTCGAGACCCTGTGGGTTGTCTGAGCTGGTCTGATGCTCTGGGCATGACTGATCTCAGCATGACTTATTCAGGATGTATTTTTAGCGGGTAGGTTTGCTGAGGATTGACTGGTCTAGGGGAGATTTTATTGGGTTATTCAACTCTGCCGTGCATGGTCTCTTAGCCTGGATTAGTCCTCATGCCAATGGCAGGGCTTTAAGAGCATGAGGATATAATTAGCAAAGTGTTACTTCTACTAAAGTAATTCACAGGATTAGCTCAGAATCAAACTAGATAGAAACTAAAAAATTACAACACAAAAGGATATCATTACTTGGGGCCATCAAAACAATAATTTTACCTAATGATATCAATCTCTAACCAATAACATGAGAATTAATTTATGTAAATATCTTGGTATAATGTCAGGTACATTATGAAAACTGGTACAGAGCCAACTCACGGCTGTATATTGTCACCTTGCTTATTTAATTTATATGCAGAGTACATCACATGAAATACCGGGCTGGATAGAGCACAAGCTGGATTCAAGATTGCCAGGAGAAATATAAATAACCTCAAATACACAAACAACACCACCCTTATGTTAGTAAGCAAAGAGGAATTGAAGAGCCTCTTGATGAAAGCGAAAGAAGAGAGTGAAAAAGTTGGCTTAAAACTCAACATTCAGAAAANTTCTCCATCTTTGGCTGCAAAGAATATAATCAATCTGATTTCAGTATTGACCATCTGGTGTTGTCCATGTCTAGAGTCTTCTCTTGTGTTGTTGGAAAAGAGTGTTTGCTATGACCAGTTCATTCTTTTGGAAAAACTCTATTAGCCTTTGCCCTGCTTCATTCTATATTCCAAGGTCAAATTTGCCTGTTACCCCGGATGTTTCTCTACTTCCTACTTTTGCATTCCAGTCCCCTATAATGAAAAGGACATCTTTTTCAGGTGTTAGTTCTAAAANACACACACACACACACACACACACACACACCACACCCATTTGGGTTTTCCCCAACTAGCAACACCTATCATTAAAAATACTTGCTGAAGTTGAATGATTGCTGCATGCAAGTAGATCTCTATTTAAAAAATTTCCCCTAACTTAGGATTCTTCATTATTCCATTTCCTACCCATGCTTGAATGTTTTCCAAGATGAAAATTTTAGACAGATACCTCAAGAAAAGTTTTAGCTCGGATATCTACTATCTCAGGCAAGTTGCTTAATCTAATGAATCTTGATTTTCTAAAATCTGACAGCAAAGGACAATGATAACCTACTTCACTGGATGGATGGTTGCAGGATCAACTGATAATGTAAGCCAAAAAAAAAAAGAAAAATGGTAAAATTCAAAATGCTCTGCAAATGAAAGGGGCTGTCTGGAGTCAGTCATGTCATCCTGGCTCCTTCCCACCATCAAGCACATTCCTAGTATTCCTTTTAGGAAAAGAGTAGTCAAATCCACAGCATTTACATATATGGACTCTCCCTGAGAACACTGAAGGTTGGGACTCTCCACATTGACTGAAGTATAAATGTATTTGGCTGAATGCATGTAACACTTCCAGAAGCTTCCATGGTGATGACCTACTATTTATTTAATTAAAACAATATTTTTAAAAACTCACTATTTTTGCATGTGTCTAACAAGAGTTGGTGGTGTTTGAAAAAGACTTTATCACCAAGCACAAGCATATTAAGGGTGTTGAAAACAGAAATTTCAAAACCAAGATTAAAATGACCATGAATACCATATATTGTTGTCCTGCAGAACCTGCTCTAGAACATAGCTTTATATCCACAGACTTGATGAAATTTCCAAATTTGAGAACATGCCTGTCCTAGTGATCTTGGACAAGTGCTTGGACAGATCTTCAGTCCATCAAGATTCTTTCTTCATCCTGAACTTTTCAAGCCTAGCTCTGCAGTCTTGAGCTCCTTTTTTTCTAGTTGTACTGCTGCATATAACTTAGAAGCTGCTATCCCTCCAGGGAAGTCCAGGATCTTGCTCTTCCTAGGATAGTAACTTTTCTCTGTTACAGCATAAGGATCAAGTTTTGATTGCCTCAATTTCTCCCTACACTGCTGAATCATGGACGTTTATACTTTCCTTAGGCCCAGTACATCTAAGGATTTAAAGACTTGCCAAATTACAGTGTATTCTACTGGATTATCTCGAATATTTGACTTATTTTTTAAGTCAAAGCCAAAACATAATTTTTAAAACATCATCTTTTTAAAAAACAGAAATTTTTTGGTGGAGCATTGTGACCAGTTGAACAGATTTCTTGTAATAAGTAATTGAGTTAATCATGACAGTACAGTACTTTTTAAAAAAAATTTGTGAGCAATTTTAAGTTCAAAGCAAATTTGCAAGGAACATAGAGAGATTTACTATATACTCCCTACTCTGAAACATGCATAAGACTCTTCATCATCAACATTTCCCACCAGAGTGATACATTTGTCACAACTGATGAAACTACATTGACATATCATTATCATCCAAAGTCCATAGTTTACATTAGGGTTCACTCTTGGTATTATACATTCTATGAGTGTGGACAGAGGCATAAATGACATATATCTATCATTATAGTATTATACTATACTGGAAGATACCAGTATATTCTATATACTCTGACGGGTATCCATAATTGTAGTACCATACACTCTAATATTTTGGCCACCTGATGCGAAGAGCTGACTCATTGGAAAAGACCCTGATGCTGGGAAAGATTGAGGGCAGGAGAAGAAGGGGACGACAGAGGATGAGATGGTTGGATGGCATCATCGAATTGATGGACAAGGGTTTAGGTGGACTCGGGGGGTTTGAGATGGACAAGGACGCCTGGTGTGCTGCGGTTCATGGGGTCGCAAAGAGTCGGACACGACTGAGCAACTGAACTGAACTGAATTATACTAGAATAATTTCATTATCCTAAAAATCCTCTGTTCTCCACTTATTCATCTCTTCCTGTCCCTAATCTCTGACAACCACTGATCTTTTTACTGTCTTCATAGTTGTGCCTTTTCCAGAATGTCATATATTGGAACCACACATTATGTAGTCTTTTCAGATTGGCTTCTTTCACTTAGTAATATGCATTTGAATTTCCTCCATGTATTTTCGTCGCTTGAAAAAATCTTTTTTTTACTCCATTGTCTGGATGTACCACAGTTTATCCATTCCTATTGGAAGACATCTTGGTTGCTTCCAACTTTTGGCAATTATGAATAAAGCTACTATAAACATTAGTGTGCAGGTTTTTGCATGTGTTTTCAGCTACTTTCACACTCCTAAATATAAAGCAGTGTGATTGTTGGGTTGTAGAGCAAAAGCTGGAGAAGGCAATGGCAACCCACTCCTGTACTCTTGCCTGGAAAATCACATGGATGGAGGACTCAACTGAAGCAACTTAGGAGCAGCAGCAGAGCAAGAGCATGTTTAGTTTTGTAACAAGCTGCCAAAGTGTATTCCAAAGTGGCTATACCATTTTGTATCCCCATCAACAATGAAAGAGAATTATTTTTGCTTCACATCCTCATCAGCATTTGGTATTGTCAGTGTTCTGGATTTTGGCCATTTTAAAAGGATTGTAGTGGTATCTCATTGTGTTTTAATTTTCATTTCCCTGATGCTATATAATGTGGAGCATCTTTTCATATGATGATTTTAATCTGTATATCTTTTTTGTAAACTATCTGTTAAAGTTCTTGATCCATTTTAAAACTGGATTGTTTGTTCTTTTATTGTTGAATTTTAAGAATTCTCTGGATATTTTGTATAACAGTCCTTTATCAGATGTATCTTTTGAAAATATTTCTACCAGTCTGTGGCTTGTCTTTTAATTCTCTTTACAGTGTCTTTTGCAGAGCAACAAAAAATTTAATTTTAATGAAGTCTAACTTATTCAGCCCTGCTTTTGAGCAAATTAAAGGAGCTACTTTGACTATTTCTAATTTAAATAGTAGAATTTAATAATATACTCAGAATCTAAAACTGAATTCATGAGCATTTTGAAATATGAAAGTGCTAAACATTTTAAATAAAGAAAGAAAAAATCAAACATATCCATTTCTTAACTATATATTTTTATCTTTCCACTCCCATAATGTTGTAGTCATGAAGAGAAGTGGCTGCATACTTCTCCAATGGCTGAAATATGTATAAATGCTAGGCTAAATGGATGAGTTTTGTGCTAAAATGGTGTCAAACATTTTCCTTTTTTATAATGATTTTTAAAAAATTTATTTTTGGCTATGCTGGGCCTTCACTGCTGCGTGGGCTTTTCTCTGGCTGTGGAGAGTGGGGGCTCCTCTCTAGTTGTGGTGCGTGGCTTTTCATCATGGTGGATTCTCCTGTTCCAGAGCCCGGGCTCTAGGGCACATGGTCTTCAGTAGTTGTAGCTCCTGGGCTGTAGAGCACAGGCTCAATAGTTGTGGCACATAGGCTTAGTTACTCTGCAGCATGTGGGGTCTTCCCGGACCAGGCATGGAATCCGTGTCCCCTGCATTGGCAGGTGGATTCTTCCCTGAGCCACCAGGGAAGCCCTATGATAAACTCATTAAATACAGTATGTTTTATGAAGGTTAGGAATTTGAGGAATATGATGTAATTTCACTCTAATTTTCCTTATATTATTATGTACCTAAGGCTAGCAAGCAAGAACTGGAGGGTAGGATGAAATGAAAATGAGAACTGCAGGCTTATTAAAACCATTTCAGAACCTATTTTCAAAACTGCTAAATATTTTATTGAGAGTTCTGAGTATAAATCCAGAAACAAGGAAAGCTGCCAGTATAAATACTACTACAACTTGGAATGTCAGGTATGCATCAATGAGCTCAGTCAAATCTTTGATGTGAAATATCACTATTAATAGAATCTGGTTGATTTCTGATTTAGGATGACATCTGGACTAGCTGTGTTTTTCTCAGACTCTCTGAATTAAATGCCTTATGAAAAATCAGAAAAATATGAGAACTCATAATAGCATCAAAAGGCAGAATTGATGACCACACTCACTGCACATGGCTGAGAAGCTATACCCAGTACAAGACCCTCAATTGAAGTAGGCACTCACTTGCCAAGCTTTGCTACCTTGGGACTTAAGTCTTCAAGAGTAGATGTAGCCCTGTTGAGAGGCATCCTACTGACAGAATTTGACAAGATTTTTCACCGTTTTCAAGAACCATAGGACCGAAAGGACATGAAGCTTTGTAGTTTGAAGGTGAGCAAACTTGTGACTTTAAGGATAGTAAGCAAGCTATCTGCCTCATGGCACCTACCAGTGAGATGGACAGTAGTAACTCTACTAGTACGTGTTACCTCCAAATACTTTTTTTTTACACATCTTGTTGCCCCATCATTCCCCATTAGTACTTCTTTTTATTATCTATTGATAGTTTGGACCTCTGGTTTGGAGAATACCAACATGATTTCAATAGATGTAGACACGTGATATTCTGTATCTAAGGATATGTGAAGCAAATAATGGAAGGGCCTGGGCAGACAGACAGGTGTGTTTGACCCTCTAGGAGTTTAATTTTCATACATGGTGCTGGTCAAGGAAAAGTTTTTTTCTAATTAACCAGGAATTCTCTTCATATTAAAATAACTCGGCAACAAGGGTGAGGGATCTTGCCTCAGGCCAGTACTTATAGTGAGAATGTTGGTAAATGTTAGCTTTAGATTCAAAAGTTAGTTATGAGCTGTGCATGTCTTTATGTCTCCCAGCTCAAGACCTATGCTGAGGAGCTAGTAGAAATCAGGCAGATAATGAGAAGAATCAAGTAAAATCCACACATCTGGTTATAAGGGCTACAAAAAACTTGGAATGAGTTTCATACAAGATAAACTTGTATTAATAAGTGTAATACAAGATAAAGCATCCTTTTGAAAAGATTTTTCTGCATAAAGGAAGAAGAACAGAGTCCCCCCAAATTTTGGGAAAGTGAACACTTTAGAAAATGGTTTGCCATAACCATAAGTAAATGGAAAGAATTGGATTTGTATTCTCTGTGATACAAAACTTGAAATCTAAGACATGGTATTAGACTAAGAAAAGACGGGAGAAATAACAAAGATGGGTAAGTTAAAGCTGTAAAGACATCATGCAATGTCAAAATCTGAATATTTATTTGAACATAAAAAAGAGAATCCATACACAAAATGTTAAATCAATGATTAGAGGAAAGATAATGAACAGTGAGGGCAATGGCAACCCACTCCAGTACTCTTGCCTGGAAAATCCCATGGACGGAGGAGCCTGGTAGGCTGCAGTCCATGGGGTCGCGAAGAGTCAGACATGACTGAGCGACTTCACTTTGACTTTTCACTTTCAGGCATTGGAGAAGGAAATCGCAACCCACTCCAGTATTCTTGCCTATAGAATCCCAGGGATGGAGGAGCCTGGTGGGCTGCCATCTATGGAGTCGCACAGATCGGACAGGACTGAAGTGACTTAGCAGCAGTAGCAGCAATGAAGTGAAAAAAAGAAAGTGTCAGTTGCTCAGTCACGTCCGACTCTTTCTGATCCCATGGACAGAAGCCAGTCTTCTCTGTCCCTGGAATTCTCCAGGCAAGAATGCTGGAGTGGGTAGCCATTCCTTTCTCCAGGGGATCTTCCCAACCCAGGGATCGAACCTGGGTCTACCCACATTGCAGGAGGATTCTTTACCATCTGAGCTACCAGGGAAAGGATAAATGGATGGAAACAATTAAATGGAAATAATAATAATGGAGAGAGAGTACTCCATCTTCTGAGAAAGAAATCTGAGGAAATGGAACAGAAATAGCAGCTAAAGATATATCAGAATATATCTGAAGTAATACTTTGATATAAGGCAATCAGTGATGAAAAAAACCTCAGTGAGTTTTGAAACATACCAATAAAAAGAGATCAAACATTTTGATCTATCCGGAGAAAAATTTTGCTATTCAATGATGTATCCATTCATTAATTCAGGAACTATTTTGTGAGTGCTTGCTATATGCTCAAAGTTAGGGTCACAAAGACTACCGAGACACAATTTTACCTAAAAAGAATTTAGTGTCTTTTGTGGAGGATATGCATATAACAAACAGGCAATTGCTACACAATGTGGTATTATAACGTTACCATGGGGTAAGAATAGGGTGCTCAGAAAACATTGGAGAGAGGGGGTGAGGGAAAGCTTTCTCAGTCTCAGTATGGAAATAATTCAATAAAATTCCAGAGAAGAGACTTCTCTGGTGGTCCAGTGGCTAAGATTCCCCATTTCCAATGAAAGAGGGCTAGGTTCAATTCTTGGTCGGAACTAGATCCCACATTCCACAACTAAGATCCCACATGCTGAAGCTAAGACAGTGCAGCTAAAAGAAAAAAAAAATTCAGAAAAAAAAAAAAAACTACTTTCAAAGAAGAAAAAGAAAAATAGACATATCTTCAACATTAAACTTCAGAAGCTGAACAGAATAACATACACAGTAGCCTGAGAAAGATTTCACTTACAAAGTTTATACCCACACAAATTATCATTTGCATAGGAAAGGAAAACTAAGACATTCTTAGATACCTCACAGTTCAGAAATAATTGAACATACACTTTAGTAAGTCAGGAAGGAAATCAAAGTACAAAAACTAAGAAAGATGAAATTCTGTTATAAAAGAAATACCTATAAATATCTGAAATAATTTAAATATTGGATGAGGCAAAAACTTGTCAAAAATATAATGAGAATATTAAAAGTGATCTTTAAGGCATACAGTCCAAGTATAAATAAATAATTTAGTAATAACGTGTTCTAAACTTCCTGATTATAGCAATAAGATCTCAAATGGTTAGAAAAGAGGTGGCAAGAAGGAGAAAGTTCTAATTTCCTCATTTTCTTATTTTCTATTTGTGAAAACAAGGAAATGATAAGTTCTCATTCTTACAATGACATTGTAATTGACATATACTATTTTATGTTTTTTAAAAAAAACATGAAGGTAAATAATTACAAATATAATTGAAAATTATATGTTTATTTCTTCTTCTTCTTTTTTTTTTTTTTGCCACATCTCATGGCTCATGGGTTCTTAGTTCCTTACCAGAAATTGAACCCAGACCCTTGGCAGTGAAAGCACAGAATCCTAACCACTGGCCCCTCAGGTAATTCCTTATTTTTTCATGTTCCTCAATAGAGGAACAAAGAAAGGAAGACATTGCTCAGATAACAAAGATGTAAAACTCTCATCCCAGTGGTTTATCAATCATCCAATAAGGAACTCTTGTGAGCATTCCTCTACAACATTAAAAACAATTTTTTTTGGTGCACCACATGGCATGTAGGATCTTAGTTCCCCAACCAGGGATCAGACCCATGCCCCCTGCAGTCAAAGCTCAGAATCCTAAACACTGGACTGGCAGGAAAGTCTGAGTTTGTTTGGTTTTTTTTTTGCAAGCATATATTCTGTCCTTGGGCTGCCCTTGCGGCCCAGCTGGTAAAGAATCTGCCTGCAGTGTGGGAGACCTAGGTTCAACCCCTAGTTTGGGAAGATCCCCTGGAGAAGGGAATGGCTGCCCACTCCAGAATCATGGCCTGGAGTATCCCATAGACTGTGTAGTCCATGGGGTCGCAAGAGTCAGACACGACTGAGCGACTTTCACTTTCACTCTATCCCCATTGTCACCTGATGTCCTCACCACCACACTGTTTCTATTGACACTCTTTGTTCAGGCTGTCTTCAAATTCATATTTACCATGTTTGTCTTCTAACTTTTCCCCTAACTTTCTCTCTTGGCAAATTCTAATTTTTTTCTTAAAAAAAATTTTCTTTTTAAAATTTTTAATTGGAGGATAATTGCTTTACAATACTGTGTTGAAAGAAAGAAAGTGAAGTCGCTCAGTTGTGTCCGACTCTTAGTGACCCCCCTGGACTGTAGCCTGTCAGGCTCCTCCGTCCATGGGATTTTCCAGGCAAGAGTACTGGAGTGGGTTGCCATTCCCTTCTCCAGGAGATCTTCCTGACCCAGGGATTGAACCTGGATCTCCCGCTTTGTAGACAGACGCTTTACCATCTGAGCCACGTTTCTGCCATATATCAACATGAATCAGCCATCAGTATACATATGTTCCTCCCTCTTGAACCTCCCTCATACCTCCCATCCCATCCCACCCCTGTAGGTTATCACAGAGCACTCAATTTGAGTTCCCTGAGTCTGACAACAAATTCTCACTGGCTGTCTATTTCACATATGGTGATGGATATGTTTCAATGTGACTCTTTGAATTCGTCCCTCTCTCCCCTTCCACAAGTCTGTCCTCTATGTCTGTGTTGCTATTGCTGCTCTGCAATCTTTCTAGACTTCATATATATGTGTTAATGTATTTGTTTTTCTCTTTCTTTAGTCTGTGAAGTAAGATACAGACTTACTTTGTTCTGTATAATAGGCTCTAAGATTCATCCACCTCTTTAGAACAGACTCAAATGCATTCCTTTTTATGGCTGAGTAATATTCCAGTACATATATGCAGTGGAATATTATATATCTAACTTCTTTATCCATTCATCTTTTGATGGACATTTAGGTTGTTTCCATGTCCTAATTATTGTAAAAAAAAAACAGTGCTTCAATGAACGCTGGAGTATGTATATTTTTTTTTCAATTACGGTTTCTTCAAGGTATATGCCCAGTAATGATATTGTTGGGTCATATGGTAGTTTATTCCTAATTTTTAAAGAATTCTCCATATTGTCTAAATTCGATTATGTCCCTTTAGCACCTAAGGTTACTTCCTATTAACCTTAGGATAAAATCCAAACTCTAAACAAAGAGTCTGACTAGACTGACTGAATTGAACTGAAGTGAAACATAGTATAAAGTGTCTTCTTACTTCTCTATAGACTCATATCCTGCCTCCTCTTCTGGCTTTTTTCAATACCTCAAATGCTCCCTGTTTTGTTCTTTTCAGACAGAATAGTTCTGTCCTGTTTGCTAGTGTGTTTTCTTCATTGCAGAACATGTTTCCTTCACATTTTGCTTGGTCTGTTAAGGCCTCAGCTGAATGGGCTGAGTCAAAGCAAGGCCCTCACTTCACTTCTCTTCCAGGTTAGAACTATGGGCTCATATTTCACACTTTTTCATTTCCCTTTATGATATGCACCACACTTTAAATTCTAAGACACATATTTAGATGTTTTTGAAGTTAGAATGGCTATTACAACTGATATTAAAGAAGTTTGGAAACTTGCAGTCTGAGGCCTAGATGTTCATTGCCCTCACAAAGGCAGACTCAAGCTGATATAGGCTAACGCAAATAGACTATAAATGAGAGTTCTCATTAAAATTGCCTCATTCATATGTTCGTATTGCCATTCACTAACCACATGACTTTACCAACTCTGAGCTTCAGTTTCTTCTCCTGTCAAGTATAAATTATAATATTACTGGCCTCAAATGTTGTGTCTATGTGTGTGTGTGTGTGTACAGTGAGATAATGTATGAATAGGACCTGAATTATAGGAGGAACTCAATAAATATTAACTAATACAGTTGATAGTTGAAAAACCAGAAGGTTGGGACACCAACCCCCCTAAGGAGTTGAAAATACACATATAACTTTACAGTCAGCCCTCCATATCCATGGTTCTGTAGCTGCAGATTCAACCAACTACAAATCATGTAGGACTGTGGTGGTGGTAGTTGGTGGTTTAGTCGCTAAGTTATGTCCAACTCTTGTGACGCCATGGACAATAGTCCGCCAAGCTCCTCTGTCCATGGGATTTCCCAGATGAGAATACTGGAGTGGGTTGCCCTTTCCATCTCCAGGGGATTTTCCTGACCCAAGGACTGAACCCAGATTCCTGCATTGCAGGCAGTTTCCTGTTTTGCCAGTGAGCCACCAGAGAAGCAGTACTGTAGTATAAGTTTGTAAAAAAAAATTTCATGTATTAGTGGCCCCACCAGTTCAAACCCATGTTGTACAGGTAATATCTGTAACTTAAGTAGCTGGTTCTACATGCAGTTGATTTTTAATTTAAGTAAGTAGTCAGAATTATCATTTAAAAAGTCTTTAAAAGTTTACCTTAAGGAAATGTAGAGATTGTACTTAGTAGAAAAATATCTTACTTTAAATCAGTTGTCTTACATATGCCCAAAGAGCTAAAGGAAACCATGGACAAACAATCAAAGGAAGTCAGAACATGGTATATGAACAAAATAAGATTATCAGTAAAGGGATTAAAAAAATTGTAAAAAGAAACCAAATAGAAATTTTGGAATCGAACAATACAATAAGTGAAATGGAAAATTCACTAGAGGAGTTTGACAACAGATTTGAGCAGGCAGAATAAGTTAGTAGATGTGATAAGGTAACTGAAACTGTCCAGATAGAGGGATAGAAAATAAAAGAAAGAATAAAGTACATAGAGTCTAAGAGACCTATAAAACATCATCTTGCAAACCAAAATATACATTATGGAAGTACTGAAGGAGAGGTGAGTGTAAAGGAGCAGAAAATAAATTTAAAGAAATAATGGCTGAAAACTTCCTGATATGTTGAAAGAATGAATCTGTACATTCAAGCAGTCAATGAACTCAAGTAGGCTAAACTCAGATTCACCCTGAGATACATTATAGTCAAAGTGTTAAATGCCAAAGACAATAATAAGAGAATCTTGAAAGCAGCAAGAGAGAAGCAACTCTTTATATACAAGGGATCCTCTGTAAGATTAACAGCCAGTTTCACTTTGGAATCATGGAGGCCAGAAGGCGGTGGGATGACATACTTAAAATGCTGGGGGAAAAAAAAAGGTGTCAATGAAAAATTCTGTATCTGGCAAAACCATTTTTCAAAAACGAAAGAGAAATTATGACATTCTGAGATACAAAAAAAAAAAAAAAGCTGAGAAAGTTTGTTGCTAATAGATTTACCCTTAAAGAAATTATAGACGGTCCNTGGACAGGACACGTGCTCTACGTTGTGCTGAGAAGGAGGTCGGGTGAGGGAGCATAGGCAGGCAAAAATAAGATCAGGAAAACCATAGATAATGATGAGAAACAGAAGGTGACGGTGGGAAGCTGTGACAGCGAGTGGCCAGCTTGCTGGCTTACATGGGCTGGCAGGCTGAAGACTTGATACCTGTTACCCCAAAGGGCATTCGAGGAGCTTGGAATTCAGGCCCTCCTTCTCCCATGACTCTCTACCTTTTTGACATAAACTTTTTATTATTAAACGTTTGTAAATGCAACCCAGTTCAGGCCAGAGCTCTTGAGTTGATTTTGCTTGTCTTTGTTTACAATTTTGTTTCTGCTACTTCCTTTATTTCCTTTCTTTTTATTATTTTTTACTGAAGTGTAGTTGATTTAAAATATCATGTTTCAGGTGTATAGCACAGTGATTCATTTATACATATATATTGGTGTTTTATGTCCTTATATGCCTATTCTTCAGATTCTCTTCCCTTATAGGTTACTACTAAATTCTGAGTAGAGTTCCCTATGCTATATAGTAGATCCTTGTTGGCTATCTGTTTTATGTGTGTCTGTATTATACTCAGTCTCAAAAGGCAGTCTTGTCTATTTTCCAGAATCACTGGGGCCCTCTCTAGTTCCTTTCCATATCCCATGTACCTCTCTGATGGATTTAATAATCCAGCCCCTTGTAGGGATGTATTTCAGAGAAATATTTGCAAAGTTCGTGCTTTTAGATCTCATGTTATTTTTTACTCATTTTGGTTTTTATGCCTGGAATGAGGGTGCTGATGGGGAAGGCAGAAGAGGCAGGTCAAGTGATAGAGGGCTGAGAAATCAGTGACAGGAAAGAATGAAACAGATTTTCAGGAGACCAGCTTAAGAATTATTGACAAATTCATATGCAAATTCCTGCTGAACTCAAAAAGGATGAAGTTTCTTAAAGTGAATGAGAATCTGTTTGCTTTTGATTTGCTTCACTGAAAACACTGCAGAAACAGATTTGTGAAATACAAATTTTTGAGACTGGCAGAAATCGAGCCCTGGTTTTCCTAGTAGTGATAGTAGTAGTGTTAGCTGCTCATGTCTGACTCTTTGTGACCCCACAGAGTGTAGCCGGCCAGGCTCCTCTGTCCATGGGATTCTCCAGGCAAGAATACTGGAGTGGGGTGCCATTCCCTTCTCCAGAGGATCTTCCTGACCTGGGTATCAAACCCAGTTCTCCTGCATTGCAGACAGATTCTTTACCATTTGAGCTACAGGGAAACCCTAAAGTGAAAGTGAACATGAAGTCGCTCAGTCCTGTCCGACTCTTTGCGACCCCTTGGACTGTAGCCTACCAGGCTCCTCTGTCCATGGGATTTTCCTGGCAATAGTACTGGAGCCAATTCCTTCTCCAGGGGATCTTCCCGACCCAGGGATCGAACCCGGGTCTCCCGCATTATAGACAGATGCTTTACCGTCTGAGCCACCAGGGAAGACCAGGGAAACCCTGAGGTTGGGGGTGAATAATGACTTGCCTATCCCTCCATTACACAGTGTTGTTGACTTCCTTTTAAATGCTCTTTTTTCATTTGTTATTGGAACTTCAAAATGAAAAATTGTGTGATGGTGATCTTAGTGCTCTACCTACCACGGCAGGGCGAGTATCTCTGAGTGTTGTGGATGTGTGTTCCTGTGGGGCTGGTCCCGTTCCGTTCAGTTGAATCTGGGAATTTTGCTTCTTGAGGACAAGTCATCTGTCATCTGACCTGAAGGTTTTGCTGGCTTCCCTCTGCTTCTCTGAAATTATGAGCAGCCTCCTGAAAGTAATATTAGGCAGCACCAGCAATAAGAGAGATACTTTCTGCATGAATGTTTTTGGAGGCAGAAAGATAAGCCAATTAAACATTTTGTTTTCTGATGCATATGTAACATTTGTACACATGGATGATCTTTTTGAAATATGTGACTTGCTACTGTTTACAGTGATATTTAGACTGAAATCTCTCAGGGCTGGAGTGCAGATTTTCAAATTATTTGGAAAAACTTTTTTAGTAAGTAAAATTAGCCCTATGTTTTGAAATGAATGAATGTAACCATTCATTGTTGAAAAGCAGGTAAAATCTACAATATGTTTTATTTATTCTTTAGACATGTTATGTCATTGAGTCATGGTATGAGTATTCAAGAAAACAAAACAATTCTCTGGCACACTTAAGTTTCCTGTTGGTTACTGGACACAATAGAGCAATTGCAATTCTAGTTACAAATTGTACTGACTTCCAGAAGATCTCATTGAGCTTAGAGCACTTGCTGCCTCTCACACCAGTTTCAGTTCAGTTCAGTCTCTCAGTCAGGTCTGACTCTTTGCGACCCCATGAACCACAGCATCACCTCCCTGTCCATCACCAGCTCCTGGAGCCTACCCAAACCCATGTCCATTGAGTCGGTGAGGCCATCGAACTATCTCATCTCTGTCATCCTCTTCTCCTCCTGCCCTCAATCTTTCCCAGCGTCACGGTCTTTTCAAATGAGTCAGCTCTGCACATCAGGTGGCCAAAATATTGGATTTTCAGCTTCAACATCAGTCCCGCCAATGAACACCCAGGACTGATCTCCTTTAGGATGGACTGGTTGGATCTCCTTGCAGTCCAAGGGACTCGCAAGAGTCTTCTCCAACATCACAGTTCAAAAGTGTCAATTCTTCAATGCTCACCTTTCTTTATAGTCCAACTCTCACATCCATACATGACCACTGGAGAAACCGTAGCCTTGATTAGATGGACCTTTGTTGGCAAAGTAATGTCTTTGCTTTTCCATATGCTGTCTAGGTTGGTCATAACTTTCCTTCTAAGGAGTAAGCGTCTTTTAATTTCACAGCTGCAATCACCATTTGCAGTGATTTTGGAGCCCCCCAAAATAAAGTCTGACACTGTTTCCACTGTTTCCCCATCTATTTTCCATGAAGTAATGGGACTGGATGCCATGATCTTCATTTTCTGAATGCTGAGCTTGAAGCCAACTTTTTCACTCTCCTCTTTCACTTTCATCAAGAGGCTGTTAGTTCTTCTTCACTTTTCTGCCATAAGGGTGATATCATCTGCATATCTGAGGTTATTGATATTTTTCCCGGTGATCTTGATTCCAGCTTGTGCTTCTTTCAGCCCAGCATTTCTCATGATGTACTCTGCATAGAAGTTAAATAAGCAGAAAGACAATATACAGCCTTGATGTACTCCTTTTCCTATTTGGAACCAGTCTGTTGTTCCATGTCTGGTTCTAACTGTTGCTTCCTGACCTGCATACAGGTTTCTCAAGAGGCAGGTCAGGTGGTCTGGTATTCCCATCTCTTTCAGAATTTTCCGAAGTTTATTGTGATCCACACAATCAAAGGTTTTGGCATAGTCAATAAAGCAGAAATATATGTTTTCCTGGAACTCTCTTGCTTTTTCCATGATCCAGCGGATGTTGGTAATTTGATCTCTGGTTCCTCTGCCTTTTCTAAAACCAGCTTGAACATCTGGAAGTTCATGGTTCACATACTACTGAAGCCTGGCTTGAAGAATTTTGAGCATTACTTTGTTAGCGTGTGAGATGAGTGCAATTGTGNCTAGAGAGCTATCAGAGGGGTTTAACTGAAACATCCCTTTCAAATGCAGAAGACTAAAGCCCTGATTTGAGTTTTTCCAGAGAATATCAGAAGAGCAGAGTACAAAAGCCAGCAGATTTTTGGTTTTGGGGATACATGCTTAGGAAATTCCAGGGGGAACCCCTGAAGCTTGATCACGTTGTTGCGTTTTGTCAGGCTACCTCCTCATGACCTTGTCATGGGCAGGATTCCTCACGCTGGCTCCCGGCAGACCACAGACAAACTAGTTATAAACTCATTCATGTTACATATGTGTGATTGCAGGAATGGAAGATGTTTAGCTTATAGAAAGGAAATAACAGCATTTAAATATCAATTATATTCTTCTGTAGAGTTCCAAGGTAAACCTCAAGGTAAGTAGGAGACGAAAAGAAAACAATTTTGCTTCACTGTAGAAAGAAAGAAAGAAAAATAGCAAGTTACCTTGGGAGATGAGTTCCATGGTCTGGCGAAAAATCAACATAGGATAAATGACTATTGCTTGGGAACATTGAAAGGTGATAAAAAGTCTCAGCTAAGATAATAATGACTAATACCTATATAGCATCTCCTGTGGTCCTGGCACAATTCTAAGTGATTTACATGTATTACCTCATTTAATTCTTTGAAGTGCCCTATGAAGAAGGTGCTCTTTTACAGATAGAAAAACTGAGGCATAAAGAGAGCTAACTAATTTATCCAAGGGCACATAGCTAGTATNGGTCCTGGCACAATTCTAAGTGATTTACATGTATTACCTCATTTAATTCTTTGAAGTGCCCTATGAAGAAGGTGCTCTTTTACAGATAGAAAAACTGAGGCATAAAGAGAGCTAACTAATTTATCCAAGGGCACATAGCTAGTATGGAGAAGGCAGTGGCAACCCACTCCAGTACTCTTGCCTGGAAAATCCCATGGACGGAGGAGTCTGGTAGGCTGCAGCCCACGGGGTCACTAAGAGTTGGACATGACTGAGCAACTTCACTCTCAATTTTCACTTTTCTGCATTGGAGAAGGAAATGGCAACCTACTCCAGTGTTCTTGCCTGGAGAATCCCAGGCGCGGGGGAGCCTCCTGGGCTGCTGTCTATGGGGTCGCACACAGTTGGACACGGCTGAAGGGATTTAGCAGCAGCAACATAACTAGTAAGTGTAAACCTCTGCCTGCAATGCAAGAGACCCCGTTTCAGATTCCCGGGTGAGGGAGAGCCTCTGGAAAAGGGATAGGCTACCCACTCCAGCATTCTTGGGCTTCCCTGGTGGCTCAGCTGGTAAAGAATCCGCCTGCAATGTGGGAGACCTGGGTTAGGGAAGATCCCCTGGAGAAGGGAAAGGCTACCCACTCCAGTATTCTGGCCTGGAGAATTCCATGGATTGTGTAGTCCATGGGGTCGCAAAGAGTTGGACATGACGTAGCGAATTTCACTTTCACTTTCTGACATTTGTCTCTAAAGTCCGTGTTCTTAACAACTTCACTGTAGTGCATCTGGGATGTCTGTTACAGTGTACTTGATTGAATACAGATTCCTTCAGTCACTGAGAGCACAAAATCTTAGAGGGAGAAAGAAATTCAAATGTGTTCACCACTTTTTATTTCTTCTTACGTCCAATTTGAAAGCTTCAAAGAAGCTAACAAACTGACCATGTGTCACCTCCGATCCCTGCCGGATATCTACCAGGTTGGTCTTAGGGTGGGCATGTAAGGATGATATTACTAGAGACAGCAAAAGGAGTGTGGGGCAGGAGTAAGGATCATGGGGAGAGTGGAGGAGGTTTTAGGCTTGCTGCCTTTTCTCAAGTGTCAATTTAGAGCAGCCTTGGAGCAGATTCAATACCATTAGTTAAGGAAGATGACAGTGCACATTTTGTGTCTGCAGATTTACTTAGCCTTCAATTTTTTCCCCTTCTAATCTGTTATGGATTGCTCGGTAAGTCTCATAAAAAAAATCCGTGATACTTTCTACCAGATACAAGGTGAACGATCTAAGTCTCCATAAAAAATCTCTATAAGTTGACAGAATTTCATCAGGGAATGAAGGTACCTCATCACAGAAATGTTTGTTTCAGTATTATACATTCTACTTTCTCTTTTAGTGGCCAATGTAGCAATATATTTAGTTTATTGCCAACTGGTCCTTTCATTTTGATCTATGTACTTGGATTTCTCTTGTCTGAGGTTAATGAGAATCACCAACCAAAAGAATGAGTCTCACAGGCACTTTCTATCAAGCTGAGAAACCCAGAAAATGGTTTAGGTATTAGAACAGAGAAATTAGAAATTATTTGGATTTTTTTATGAAGGTCAAGAATTTATAAGCGGTGGAAAGCAAATTTTGCACTACCTGAGACATATTTATTTTGGATTTATAAATTTATGAAATTGAAATTGCTCTGAGGTACTTAAGGTGCATCGATAATTTTCAATGTGAGCACACAGCACAGTAATTTAGTCCTGAGATAGTTTCTAACATTAGCAGGATTAATAGTTCCAACTTGTAATTCTATATAAATGAGGAGATAAAAAGACATTTTACCCCATCTATAACCTCTAAGACATAATGGCAGTGAGAAGAGAAGAGAAAAGAGGGAGAGACAGGAAGGATAATCCATAAACTCTGGATTTTTTCTATGGCTTTCATAAAATAAGTCGGGCTTTCACAGATCTGACCTTTGACAATGGTTTAGCTTGATTCCAAGGGGATGTTGGGAGGATTAACTAGCTGAATCTTACAGAGAGATTTCATGATTTCTTGTGTGTTATTTATTCTTTGGTTTATCAGTTAAATTCTTTTTTAATTTTATCATATTTGGAGAGATGCCAGAAACATGATAAAAAATTCAATAAACATGGGTTCCAAGTAAAATCACAAGCTATTGTTTGAGGAGGAAAAATTGAGGTCGTACTGGAAGTGCAGGAGTAATTTTGTGTATATGTGTACATGCTGTTCTTTAGATAACCTAGTTGTAGTCCTCTACTTCAAAGGGTAAGAAACTGTTGACTTTTTCAATATCAAGCAGCTGATTGATAGTGTTGACAGCTTTCCTATCTTTAAGAATTAGAGAGTCTAGATCCCATGTACCTGATCATCTTTTACTTTATAATATGAGGATGCCGTTAACGTTTGGAAGCTGAGTGGAGGTGACTAGAGAAATTTGGATTATAAGTGAATGGCCTATGTGCTTTGTCTCTTGTCGTTGAGTTTCAGGCTTTGAATGGGGAAAATCACTGCTTATTGAGAGGTAGTCTAGCAGAAGGGTTAGGCACACAGTTCCTGGAGACTTGCTGTCTAGGTTCCAAATCCTAACTCCATTCTTGGATAGCTCCTTGCCTAAATCTTACAATAGTTTTGAGGACTGAATGAGTGTATCTAAAGAATTTAACCACTTAGCACATGGTGAGACTATGTGAGATTTTTGTTGTTTATTCACTGTCTCTATAAAATCAGAATGTGAATTTAAATGAGCTTTACAGGAAAACTAGACAGAGGGAAATTAAATTATTTAAGCAAGATCTTTTTATATCTCTGTGTAGCATCCATATTGTTTTTTCTTTTTCCTCCTTATAGTCTATGTGCAGTTTGGGAAAACTCCACCCTTGATTCCATGCGTAAGCTAGGATTGGCTTAAATCAGTCAGCATATAACATTTCCCTGAACTTTGCTATTGTGGTGAGCACATCTATTGGTGAGAGCTATTAGTGACTCAAGTCAATCTAATCTCGGTGAATTCCAGAACTCTAGTCTGGAATTCAGAGCTTACTTTCCTTTATCTCTTGACTTCCCTATTATGTAGCACTTTAAAAAATTGTTTAAGCTAATTTGAGTTGGCTTTTCTGTTGCTGGCAACCAAAATCTTCCTGCTATAATACTCGTTACAGTGAAAAAACAAATCATGAGTAACAGCAATAGCAATCAAAAAAATAAAAAAAGACTTTTGGAGAAGTTGCTATGTGGCAAGCACTGTCCTAGGTACTGATCTTTATAATAACTCCGTGAGATAGTCATGAATCTTAGGAGTCAAAGAGTGAAACTGAACACTATGTACAAAGTATCATGACTGTAGGCCTTATGCTTCCAGCAGATCCTGTTTGTGGCATTCAGTTCAGTTCAGTTCAGTCTCTCAGTCGTGTCCGACTCTTTGCAACCCCATGAATCACAGCACGCCAGGCCTCCCTGTCCATCACCAACTCCCAGAGTTCACTCAGACTCACGTTCATCGAGTCAGTGATGCCATCCAGCCATCTCATCCTCTGTCGTCCCCTTCTCCTCCTGCCCCCAATCCCTCCCAGCATCAGTCTTTTCCAATGAGTCAACTCTTCGCTCAAAGTGGCATATTTTGTACTAATATTTTTGCAGAAAACAAATATAAAAGTCTAACTAGTTTGGCTTCCTTTTCCTTGATCCCTCAGATGATTTTTTAAAATAAGTACATGGCATAATCATTCGGGCACAGCAATACTGACACTTGACAATTGATTAGGGCCCTTGTGTATTTAGGTTTGAATTTTTAATTTTGTTTGTTTATTTTGCTTTGTTTTAGTGCAGGCTTAATATGAGAGTTTTTTCCTAAGATTTGAATGTTCATTGTTTTTTTTTCTACCTCATTTATTATAATCAAGATATTATGTTCATTTGCAATAGATTGCTGTGGCAGAAAGTCAAACTGTCTGATTCTTTGCATTCTTTGAGTTTTTAAACAAACGCTTTGATAGTTTATTCCTCAGAAATGAAGATATTTTCCTCCCCCTTCTTATATCAGTGAGAAGCCAATAGGGGAAACAGATACCATAGAGTAATTTAAACAGGAAAAATTTTATATAAAGAATTATTAATTGTAACAGATAGTGATTTATAAAGGGTAAAGATAACTCAAAGGAATAGCCTAGAGTTCAGGGAGGGTACCCAAAGAAGAAGCAAATGTGGAAAATATTCCTCTTCCCCAAGACTGAGATTAAGGCCACATTGGAAAAAGTATGGCTGTGGACCAGTGGATTGCAAAAAACTTTGCAATCCAGTTGCCCAGATTAGGACTGATCTGTAGACACTGGACCACTGGACCAAGGCAGGAACCAGTCTTCCAAAGTGCAGACGGGCCAAGCCTGGGTAATTGACTTCTGGGATGCCTATGAGACTCATTAGGAAGCTGTCGATCAGGATGCTGCTGAAACTTGATGAGAAGCTGTCTGTACATGTGCCACAGTAACTTGATGGAGATGAGTGCCACTGGATGAACTTCAAACATGAAGCTGGCAGCAATGAGCTGGGAACAAGAAGAAGCAGATAGAAAGTACCGGAATCAGTAGGAGAAGCCCTGTTCCTCTCATAGTGTCTCTCCAGTACTCTACACTGACAAAGCTTGACATCACGCTTATTGAAAGAAGAAATATTCAAACATTTCAGCTCCATTTCATAGGGCATACAATGAAGAGTGGTTTTGGAACTGGGAAGAAATATACAGTTTTACCTGGAAACTTTTGAATGTAAGGGATTTGTTTTCATTTTAGCCTGTTATGACAATGTTCAACAGTAGCTTTTATTGAAGTATATAATCTATATTACTTGAAGATAGATACGACACGTGTTAGCTCTAAACTGTTTTTTCAGCTCTGCACCGAAGCCTTGGGTCTCCCTAATTCCTCCTTGACTGGTGTCCAAAATAGGCTAGACCTTTACTTGTAATAGAAGTCTTTTACCCCAATTAAAATGTAATTCATAAAGGAGAACCGTTATACTGTTATGGGCCATTAAACCTTAGGGTAACTGAAGACTCTAATGATAACTATTGATAAGGGAAATGAGAAATTTTTTAGGAACTACGATGGGGTGATCACTGAAGTAGAATGTGGGCTAAGAATGAAGAGGTTAGGGGTACCAAAGTGTTGTATCCATCTCTCAGTTTTGTCTAACCTGATGACATAGAGAAGGGGCAGGAGATAAGATTCTTAAGGAAAAATGGGATTTAGCAGTAAATACAGTTACTGGGAACTTTGTATATGGTAGGGTGGCTTAGATATTTTTGAAGTGAAATAATGAGTAACTGAATGGTAGCGGAAGATGGAAAGTCCTTTGCATACAGTGGATGACGGGAAGGGTAATCTATAATGTCTAAAATGACATCTGGCTCTAACATATCAATATCATTCTATTTCTTGTCATCATTGAAACTTCTAACACAGAACTTGCTTATGAGGAGATAGGACATAGGAGAAAACTGAGAAGCTAAGACGACGGAGCACAGGTAAAGCTGGGGAATGCAAACGTGAACAAGGATGGCTGAGTGCAGTTGGGCTGCAGAGATGGGCTCTTGCCCAGTGTGCAAGGCTGAGGTTGGGATTCTTGAGAAGAAAAATTAAGTTATCCAACTTGTAAAAAACATAGTTAATTTAGTATTTGATGACACAGTCATTGTGAACATTCTGTTTTTGAATTAGAAATCTTTTTTGTTTTCCCTAAGCTGAAACTTTCCCCTATCATTAGGGAGACTTTCCTGTCTCTTTGGAACTTATCTAAGCACCGAAATTCTGAAACACACAGTCTAGCTATATCTTATATATTCTTTTATAGTTTTAAAATTATTCCATGTATTTTGAGAGTAGAGGCCATGATTTGCACATAATTTGTACCCTCACAGTACTTAGAAGTCCTATGAGGTTAATTATACATTTGAGTTAATGATATATCCAAAGGAATAATTTCCTATTGGCATTATATGTTAAGAAAAACTTCCTATAGTAACAAGACTCTTATTCACAGAAAAAGAGAGACTGAAAGGCTTTGGACATTCCTTCTTTTCTGGAATTGAATCCCACCCAGAAACGTGAAGAAACTATACAATTGAATACTTTGGTCTTACCCATTTATAAGAATTATGGTCCAAAATATACAACAATGAAACTTTATGACAATGCTCATTATGAGTCATCACTGGCAGGACTCCAGGCTTTCCCCCAAGATCTTCAAAATAATTCAGAGCACAAGACAAGAGAGCCAAAAATAAATATTAATAAAGAAGATAAAGAAACACATTTACTAAGCAACTTCATTGCACTAGGTGCCATACTAACTGCTCTGTATTATCATTAATGTCATTATCTCAGTGACTCATCTCAACCACACTATTAAGTAGATTTTGTTCTCATTCTGCAGATGAGAAAACAGAGATGGCAAGGTCACACAATTACTAAATGGAACCAGGATTTGAATTGAGGCCTGTCTGATTCTGGAGCCCAGGCTCTTTCTACCATATGACATACTCTTTCTTGAGAAGAGAATCTATGATAATCAGAATAAGTGGAAAATTCACTTAGTTTAGGTACACAACCTGAGTCTCCTCTAAAAGCAGAGAACATTTCCATGGGGGTTGGGTTTGTAGCTTTGAATGAAATTGGTTGGAATGAAGTGGGGGCTTGTCAGGGAAGCTGTCTGCACAAGAACCAGTTTTCTCCCAGCTGGTAACCCAGCAGGCAGCAATGTACTGGGCAAGGTTGTTTTTTTTTTTCTTCCAGTTGAGTGCTCCTTGCCAGAGTTAGGGGGCCGTGCTCTGGAAACAGGTGGAACCACAGCTAGAATAGCTTTGGAGTCTTGTAAATTTCTGAGGCTAAACGTACCTTGGATATTTATTTGTTGGGATTTCCCATTATGTTTAAAAAATTTTGGTCATCTAGTTGAGACATCTTTTGTATATACCGTTCTCATCTGAGCCTTCAGAGGAAATGGTTATTTAATGGCTGAAAGCTCTGAGTAGAAGAAATTACTTTGTACTAGTTTATGGGATACAGAGAGGTATAAAACATTAAAATCTAATGAAGAGAAGAAGGCCAGAGGTAAGGAGGTCAGTTAGGAATGATGATTTGACTGTAAAATTGGCAGAATGTGGGGAGTGGTTGTGGAAAAAGCAAGGAAAGGCAGTTGTTGACGATGCAACTGAATTTGTAAGTAGATGACTGGAAAGTTGCTAATGCCAGTGACTGAGAGAAACTGCTGTGCCTGACAACATTCTAGATACTGTATGCAAATCTCTCATTTCACTGAAACTTTGTAGTCACTCTTGAATCTAGATTAAGGATGTAGAGAGAATGAGACTATGGTGGTGAGGAGTTGTTCAGTTTTATGGAAGTTGATATTCAGGAGCAGTCAAGCATCTGTGTGGAGATAAATTCAGTTCAGTTCAGTCACTCAGTCATGTCCGACTCTTTGTGACTACATGGACTGCAGCACGTCAGGCTTCCCTGTCCATCACCAACTCCTGGAGCTTACTCAAACTCATATCCATCAAGTCAGTGATGCCATCCAACCATCTCATCCTCTGTCGTTCCTTTCTCCTCCTGCCTTCAGTCTTTCCCAGCTTCAGGATCTTTTCCAAGGAGTCAGTTTTCGCATCAGGTGGCCAAAGTATTGGAGCTTCAGCTTCAGCATTAGTCCTTCCAATGAATATTCAGGACTGATTTCCTTTAGGATTGACCGGTTGGATCTCCTTGCAGTCCAAGGGACTCTCAAGAGTCTTCTCCAACACCACAGTTCAAAGCATCAATTCTTGGGCACTCAGCTTTCTTTATAGTCCAACTCCCTCACATTCATACATGACTACTGGAAAAACCGTAGGTCTATCTTTGACTAGATAGACCTTTGTTGGCAAAGTAATATTTCTGCTTTTTAGTATGCTCTCTCGGTCGGTCATAGCTTTTCTTCCAAGGAGCAAGCATCTTTTAATTTCATGGCTGCAGTCACCATCTGCAGTGATTTTGGAGCCCCCCAAAATAAGGTCTGTCACTGTTTCCATTGTTTCCCCATCTATTTGCCATGAAGTGATGGGACCAGATGCCATGATAAATTAGCAAAGATTTAAGGCCATCCATTAAATATAAGGTGGTAAATCCTATCAAAATCTGAGGAGACTAATTGAAGCTCTGTATCTCAATTATTATTTCCCTTTTTCCCATAAGTTCACTGAGAAATAATGGGCATACATCACTGTTTAAGGTATATTGTGTGATGGTTTGATTTACAAATATTGTGAAATAATTACCATACTAAGTTTAGTTAGCACCCATCATTTCTTATAGACACCACAAAAATAAAAGGAAAAAAGTTCCTTGTGATAAGAACTCTTAGAGTCTTCTCTCTTGACTTTCTTAGATGTCACGTAGCAGTGTTAACTATGGTCATCATGTTGGACATTACGTCTCCAGCACTTATTTATAACTGGAAGTTTGTATCTTCTGACCACCTTCCTTGAACTCCTTTTCCTCCCACACTCTACCTCTGGTAACCACAAACCTAATTTCTTTTTCAATGAATGTAGTGAGTTGGTTTGTTTCTTTGTTTTATATTAGATTTCACATATAAGTGAGATCTTATTCCTTCTTTGTCTTACTTCACCAAGTATAATGCCTTCAAGGTCTATCCATGCTTATGGGTGGTAACAAATGATAGGATTTCCTTGTGCTTTTGTATGGGTAAATACATGGTGATGCAGATATCTTTTGAGTTAGTGTTTTCATTTCCTTTGGGTATATGCCCAGAAGTGGAATTGCTGGATCACATAGTAGCTATATTTTTAATTTTTTAATGAACCTTCATACTGTTTCCCATGTGGCTATACCAATTTACAATCCCACTAATATTGCAAAAGTTTTCCCTTATTTCTAAATGCACACCAGTATCTATCTTTTGTCTTTTTTTTACCATTCCCTTTTGAAAATTTTCAGTAAATGATTACTCTCTCTGAACAATTCTTNGTCAGGATTCATCACCTTACTGCCTTTTATTTTTAAAGTTGAATTTCTGGATTAGTTATTTTGAGTGACTCCTGAGCAAATTTATGATGTGAGCTCTTAACACTGTTCTCTGCTCTGGGACTTCAGAAGAAAACCAGAGGCAACAGGAACAAGTCTACTTTTACTGCTACACACATCGGTGATTTTTATTATTGAGACAATTTTAACACAAAGTGTAGATTCAGGCTATGTCTATCAACAGAACACAATGGCTTAATTTACAGACTTATTTAAAATATTGCTTTAGTCAATATGACTGAACCAGTTTGGTGTGTAGAATCAACCTCAGAGGCTTTCATCATTCCTTCAGGGTAGTTTCCACAAACAGGCAATGAATAGACTGTTCAAATGAGAGTTATTTTTTTAGGCTAGATCCAACAGAGGAGAAGATTTCCAAGAGGTCTATTTAAGGTCTCTTAGAGCTTCTTTCCAGAAAGCCTGAATCAGGGGCTTCACTAAGCATCCTCCTGCCTCTGGCCTTTTATGTTCCTGAGTCTCAAGTAATGACCTAATGCTGATCTATTTGGGGAAGGCAATGACACCCCACTCCAGCACTCTTGCCTGGAAAATCCCATGGATGGAGGAGCCTGGTGGGCTNAAAGATTTCCAAGAGGTCTATTTAAGGTCTCTTAGAGCTTCTTTCCAGAAAGCCTGAATCAGGGGCTTCACTAAGCATCCTCCTGCCTCTGGCCTTTTATGTTCCTGAGTCTCAAGTAATGACCTAATGCTGATCTATTTGGGGAAGGCAATGACACCCCACTCCAGCACTCTTGCCTGGAAAATCCCATGGATGGAGGAGCCTGGTGGGCTGCAGTCCATGGGGTCACTAAGAGTCGGACACGACTGAGCAACTTTACTTTCACTTTTCACTTTTCTGCATTGGAGAAGGAAATGGCAACCCACTCCAGTGTTCTTGCCTGGAGAATCCCAAGGACGCAGAGCCTGGTAGGCTGCCGTCTATGGGGTCGCACACAGTCGGACATGACTGAAGCAACTTAGCAGCAGCAGCAGCTGATCTACTGTGTTCCTAGTTTTGGCATGATCAAAACTCATAGCTGTGGCCTGTGTTATTTCTGCTTTACTCTTGATTCCAATATTGTACTTCCAATCTTGATGTTACAGTCTTGGCCTGATTCCTGCCATTCCCTTGCTTGAAATCCTGCCACTGCTTTCACAGCCTACCTGCTAGTAAAGATTTCAAAAGTTATTATTTCTCTAATCCTTCCAATTTTTTTCTTTGATTTCATCTTTTCTGTCATTGAGGCCAGCTTAAGACTGGGAGAAAACATAATTGTTTTGCCTTCTTTTCAAAGCCAATGCAGCTTCTTAAAAGCAATGGCAGGATTAAAATCTGACAGAGAATCAGAAACTTGTTCCTCTTGTAAGTACTTAATACTGTGTGGGCTGCCTCATAAGTGGGTTCATAAAAGCAACCCACTCAATGTAAAATAGTCTATGGTGACCTGCTAGAAATCAGAGGTTCACATCCTAGAATAAATGAAGAAAGGGAAAGCTCATTTTGTCCATAAGCTGGCCTTTTCCTCAGTAGGTCAGAGAGAGGATTGCCACATGTAGACATGATAGAGTTTATCACTGTGGACAAGCAAATGAGGGAAAGAAGCTGAGATGGAGCAGACGGATACAGGAGCTGGCCCTACAGGGACAGCTGGGTGTCCATACAGAGCACAATACCATGACAGGCACAGGGCTGATTTAGGCAGGCACTGATTTCCAAGTCTGGTTTAAATAGAGCCAGTTCATTCTCTGAGCAAAGAAAGACCTTAGTTCTTATTGTTGATGAGGAAAACATTACCTGCCACCCAGAGTTCTAAATCCATAGTGCCCAAAGGACAGTATATAGTCTGTTGTCTATGATAAAGTTTTTAACAGACTGTGTGATGAGGAAGAAAATGTAGTGATTTTTTTTTCCTAAAGCTAACTTTATTCACTTTAAAGAACCACTTTTTATTCTGAGAGTTGTTCCCTCCTACTTAATTTTTTTGCTATTAATGTGTGCTTTTAAGAAATAAAACAGCAGTGTTAGTGTATGGTCTTTAGTGTTATTGTTTTATGTCTTTGCTTAGTAAATTAAAGATGAACGGCTTTATATTGGTCTCCAAAATATTTTTTGAAAATATTACTAGTGCATAAAATCCATACATTTTGGGAGTTCTGATTTAAGCCACATGCTTTCCAGATATACACCAATTGACAAGGAACCAGGAAATGCAGTCAGGGAGAAACCATGTTCTTTGCATGGTAGCAAATGGGGTGTGGAACAAACGTCCTAAATGTCTTCTATGGGTTTTCTATCAAAGCTATTTCATAGTAGCATTTGAAACTATTGCTGTTTGTTATTGATAGTAGATCAGAAAGACTAAAATCAAGGATTTCAGAAGTATTGATAAAGCACAAATATAATTACATAGTTATGGATAAAATATATATAATGTTATCTTAAGTGTGTGACCATTTAAACATACTAATTTATTTTCACTGTCAGGTTGGTGTCACTAAGAAATGTTATTGTTTGGCCAGAATAAATAAAATTCTACTCCCTTTGGGAAATGCTCTTCTTGGAGTTGTTTCTCATCATATCCATGTCAGGGATGCAAATATTGGATATTGGATACTGTGTTGGGAAGGATTCTAAGGCTAAATTTGTGCCCAAAGAGAAAGGATATTATGAATGGTCACTGATATCTGCCAAGGGCTCCTAATTGTAGCTTTCAGTTAATTTACACAGAAAAATTCTTTCTTTTTACCATGGTACTTCCTGTGAACTGAATGTAAAAGTGGGTTTTCACAAAATGGATTGCGGTTTTGTGTGTGAGTGATGCTTTAATTGTGCTTTAAATGCTCAACATCAAATATACTGGAAGTAGCAAAGAATGCCCCACAAAAGAAAAAAGAAAAAGGCCTTGAAACGGCAGAATTGATTCTTCCTTAGAATTTAAGGATGAAAAGACCATCCATGTCCTTGCTACCTACATGTGGTTGATGGACCAGCAGCAGCAGCAGCACCATGAGGCTATCAGACATGAAGAATTTGTGGGCCCTGCCTCTGCATTCTGACAAGATCCCCAGGTGATTCTTGCTTTGTCAAGGAAACCAGAACCTGAACAACTAGCAGACAGAACAAAATCTCTCATACCACAGGATGGAGGCATTTTTAGCACAAGTTTAAAAGAGGAGCACAGTGCAGTGGGGACATGGAACCAAGCCAAGTCATTAGGAGGGTTGAAAGGAACAGCTGTGTCATAGGAAATGCTTCGGGGCTGAGCTTGGGAAGTGAGTGCAGACTCACTGGGCTCTTTCCTGGAAAGGGATGATGTGGCTCTTCTAAAATCCCATCCAGAACCTTGGCTGGAGTCGGGCCTAGAGATTAATCAGCGGGGAGAGGTATAATAAACAAAGAGGAGAGAACTAGTCATGGCTTTTCCATACTGCTTCCCTCAGGCTGCTCATTACAATCATCTGGGGGAAACTTAGAAACCCTTCAGTGCCTGGTACCACCCCAAGAGACGCTGGTTTAATTGGTCTGAGGTCTGTCCCAAGGGTCATTATTTTTAAAATGTCCCCAGTTGATTGTTCTGTGCAAACAGCATTGCAAAGTCTTGATATTTTATTTCTTTAAAGACCTTTAAAAGAAAACCCTGAAGGGTAAAAGTAATAATAAGTATTTATACATCATAAAAAGTGGCTCTCCTATAGCATAAATATATGTGACATAAATGAATATAAAAATTATTGTAAACATTTAATTAGAAATATCTTTTTATTGTGTTAGAACCTAGAAGGATGGGGCAGGAAGAGCATGAATTTGAAGAGCCATTTATTTTTTTAAAACTACAAATAAAGCCTTTACACTTCAGGTTTCCAGTTGCAAACGGATACTCAGAAGTTAAATTGGGATTTAAGAATCAGAAGGCCTGAATCTGCTCTGTGACCTCCTTCCAGTGATTAACCCTGTTGAGACTGATGAACACATGGGTGAAGGTGAAGAGTGGCTGTTAATTGGATTGCCTTGAAGTGGAGCCACTCCACAAAAGGCTAATCTTGGAAATTCAGAGATTCTTTTTATTACCTTAACACCTATTAGGCAAATTCCTATGAAGGAAAAGAGCAAGAAGCTAACATCTTTTTTTTTTTTTTTAAGAAGAAGCTAAATTTTATTGAGAGCCTATTCTGTGCTGGGCTAGGCTTTCTCATTGCATTTTCACAACTCCCTTTTGAATTAGATGTTTTTTCAGGATAAAACAGGCTCTGAGGGACCAAGTAACTTGGAGGTAGTAAATGGCAGGCCAGAATCTGAATCCAGGTATGTCTGCCTCTAGGGCCTGTGATCTTTGTCTGGCATACATGCTATGTTCCCCAGAGGGGAGAAGGGCCTGTTAGATCATGTGTTTTGACATCCATAAAGATATTTCCCAAACATGATGGATGTCTGACAAGTATTTCTTTAAGAATCCATAGTCAAGTGACACCTGACATGCACATTAGGTCGGTGTGTCCAGCTGTGTTTTATATCATGGCAGTGAGCTGTGATCTGCTCCTCTCACTTTCCATCATCTCTCATCATTCTCTTTCTGATAAATCTTCATCTATTCCGATTCTATGATAGGCTCCTTCTCTCCCCGTGGAGATGAGAGGCAAATGCCAGTCTAACTCCTAGACTCTCTATAAATCCTATACCTACTAATTCTGGCCTGACAGTCTTTGCCACTTTAGGTGAAGGGTCAGATTGGACCAAGTCTGGAGACACCAAGAGAATTCAATGAGCTGCATGGTGTCTGAGCCTTGGTTTGAATTAGATACAGGTGGAACTGGGATAGACTCATATCTTCAAACAGTCTAATTCAGAGATTTATTCAGTCTTAACACTCAGTAGTTAACATTATGGGTTTCTAAGACTCTTCATATTTCTGAATTATTGGTGGAACTGAATAAAACTATTGTCAAAGGTTAATTCTGGGGCTGCTTCTTCTGTATAATTTGATGTATTCAAGACTGCTTGAAAATGTCACATTGCACTTGAAAATATGTGGGTTATTTTCAAATATCTTTTGATATTGATTTCTAACACAGTTCCACAATGATAAGAGAACAGACCCTGTATGATTTTAATACCTTTAGATCATGAAATTTTGTACCTTGTTTTATGTCCTTGGCTATGTTCCAGTGTCTCCTATTTTTATAGTCAATGGGAACTTGAATAGAATTTGTATCCTACTGTTGTGTGAAAATTGTGTAAATCTTAATTATGTTGAATTGGTTCACAGTGATTTTCAGGTCTACTATATCCTTCTACTTCTCTGTATATTTGTTTATTTATCCTATTTTTTAGATAGAATAATATTCTATTAATTTTTGAGTTTGATATTGAAACTCCAACTAAAAATCTTTATCTACTTAAAAATTAATTTTAACATATAGTGGAACTATATGTAATTTTGTTCTGTATTCTCCAAGCGTCCTGTAAATGTTATCATATTCATAATTTTAAAATATAAATGAAAAAATAGACTGCTTGAATCACTAAGATGAGCTCATAGGAAAAGTTTTCTGATAGTAACCACAAAATGGACACTGTTAAATAACTAAAATTAAAGCTGTAGATTTTGTTAGAGTTGAATTAGAGAAAAAGCTAAAAATAAGTAGTTCTATAAAAAAACCAGTGGTTAAAGAATTGATAACAATAAGATGGGTTTGGTGGTAGAAGCAATCTTGTGGTGGTTTGGGGCAGCTGTTTGGGCACATGACTGTCACAAGTTATGGTTTCAATACTAAGCACGATATGAACATTCATTAATATAGGTAAGGGTTAGCTAAGCGGAAAATATAGTTTTGGAACTAGTCTGAAACTTACTTTGTGTTCTTCCCACCTACAACTGAGTGTTTGACTGGTTTCCTCTTTACTCAAAGTTTAGATGAGAGAGACAACAATGATGAGAATATTTGTTATCCATTAGGTACACAATGGTTCTGGATTTTGTACTAAGCACTTATATACACACATTATTTCTGAAGGTAAAGCTCATAAGGAGAAAAGTCATTTTTTAACTTAAAATTTTTTTCAAGTTTTATTGAGATATAATTGACATACAGTAATATGAAAGTTTAAGGTATACAGAAAAATGATTTAATTTACATACATCATGAAATAATTACCATAATAAATTTAATGAACATCTACATGTTACATAGTTGCAAAATTAAAGAAATAGTAAAAATTTTTTTCTTATGATGAGAACTCAGGGTAAATTTTCCCATATACTGCAGTGTTAATTACATTTATCATATTGTACATTGCATCCTGAGTATTTGCCTATTTTATAACTGGAAGTTTGTATCCTTTGATAGGGAAGACTTGTTGTAAATACAAAGAGCCAGCTTACCTTTTGTTTTCAATATCCTGAAGAAGTTATGGCTTTTTTAGGGGCACCAGTATCATTACTATTGAGCTTCCCTGGAATTATGCTTGAGTGGGACAGACGCTACAGTTAAGTCAGGTAAACATGAGTCATATTCTGTTCAGGAGTCTGTATTCCCTGAAGAAATTGAGCACCAGGAGTAGTCTTGGGAGGGTCTGATCTAGTTCCTTTCTTTTCTAGTATGGTTAAAAGGACAGGTGGGGGAAAAGTGCTAAGAAAGGGAGCAGTTCTGTATTCACAGGTTGTCTGCTATATTGAAGTCTTTCCTAGGTAGGCACTTTGGTGGGGTGAAAACCATGCAATCAAAGAGTGTTAAAAATAAACAAACATAAGGAGGATTTCATCTCCCGGTGGAGATTGTGAAAATGAAAGTGTTAATCACTGAATCATGTCTGATTCTTTACGACCCCATGGACAGTAACTGCCAGGCTCCTCTGTCCATGGGATTCTCCATGAAAGAATACTGGAGTGGGTAACCCATCCCTTCTCCAGGAGATCTTCCCGAGTCAGAGATTGAATCCAGGTCTTCTGTATTGCAGGTAGATTCTTTACCATCTGACCTACTAGGGAACCCCTGAGGAGAATGTACAGTCCCTTAAACAAAGGAACAGATCTAGTGAGCAGGATTCTGACTCCATGTTGGCCACCAGTTAATCTCTTGCCTAAGCTCTTGTATGCTGCACCTCCTGAGCAACATTTCATGGCATCCCTGACACAGGATTTTATTTTATTTACATTAGTTTACTGCTTATGAGAAAAGGGGGTAGTTGAAGACAGGTATTTCATCTTCAGAGTCTCAATATCATGTTTTCAGCTTGTAAGTAGAGGGAAAAAATTCTTTCCTCCTAACCTGAAACTTTAAGAAGAACCAAAAATCTCTAAAAAAAACACCCCAAGTATGTCTTATTTTTGTAGGTCAATCAGGTGATTTTTGCACTGCAGAGCAAAATTTATTGTGAATTCTATTGTGGGTTTCCAGAGAGGGGAAATGTAGGTACTTTTTGGAGGCTAGATCATGGTGCTATCCCTTGAGAGACAGTGGACAGATGCAGGAACCTGAAGCCACTGGGGGATGGGGGAGAAGAGGGAGAGTATTTGGTTTCTAGTTTGAGAAGTGAATTAAAAGTCTTAAGGATAAGTGTTTGGATGTTAGGGGGAAGATGATAGAAACGAAAAGACCTTAATACGTTAATGTGAAATCTAGGGCCCATCAGCAATCAAAATATACAGAACTAGTCACTTTCACTTATTCTCATTTCATAATACTTATAAAATAACACTGGTATTCTACTTGATAGAATTATCAGAGGCTGCAATTTGGATTCCCAAACTCTATCACAATCTATTTCTTTAGTTTAAATTGTAGAAAAAATACATAAATATATTTTGAAAACATACAAAGTGGAGTATTCATCCATAATCTTATAACTCTGACCTTTTCTTTCTTAGTTTTTCCTAAACGCATATATATATTTAGTTGTAGAAATTACGTGCATGCAATTTTGTACTCTACATTTTTGTATATCTCTCATAGATATTTTTATATTGCTTAATTAGTTTTCATAATGGTCATTTACAACAACTGCAAAATATTCCATTGAGTGGACATATAACACTTTATGTAACCCTTTTCCTATTGTTGTTAATCAGGCTATTTACATATATATAATTAAGATATACTTGGTCTGTAGAAGTCATTCTATTTAATTAAAAAACAATTACTTTCTCTTTCTTGGCCTGTGCATCTGTCTTGTAGTCCATAATTTAGAAAATGAATACAATTACTGAAGTTCTATTAGTGGTTATTTTAAAGGTTTGTTTCTCAAACTTTAGTGACTTCCAGAATTACCTGGGGCCTTTTAATCAGCACATTTCAGGCTCTATCCTTAGATATATCGATTAATTAGATCTAGATTGTGGCTCTAGACTTCCTTGTTTAGGGGATATAGAGTATATGTGATAAAGAATCATTGTCTTCAGGAAAAGACTTAGGGGTGTGGGAAAGATGTAAGGAGAACCCAGGGTTCCTGAGCTATGCAGCAATGTTACAGACAACAAATCTGTTGGCTTTCTTAAGAAATCTAGACAGTGATTTCAATAAAAACAGAATATTTCAGCACATCTAATCAGGTTTTTGGTTTTCCCAGGTGGTGCTAGTGGTAAAGAACCCACCTGCCAATGCAGGAGACCTAAGAGACTCAGGTTGGGAAGATCCCCTGGAGGAGGGCATGGCAACCCACTCTAGTATTTATGCCTGGAGAATCCCATGGACAGAGGAACCTGGTGGGCCACAGTTCCTAAGTTAGCAAACAGTCGGACATGAGTGAAACGACTTAGCAGGCACACAAGCGGTTAACTTTATGGCTTCCCAGGTGGCTTAGTGGTAAAGAATCTGCCTACCACTGCAAGAGATGCAAAAGAGGCAGGTTTGATCTCTGGGTCAGGAAGATCCCCTTGGAGGAGGAAATGGTAACCCACTCCAGTAGTCTTGCCTGGGAAGTCCCATCGACAGTGGAATCCGGCAAGCTACAGTCCATGGGGTTGCAAAGAATCAGACGTGACTGAGCAACTAAACAAGTCAGATTTATAGTTTGATGAAATTAATGGCTTAAATTCACATTCAGCGTTAAAAAATTAATATTTTCGCATTATTAGAATGAAATATCTGTATGCTTCTCATACTTCCTTCAAGGACATCAGAGAATAAGAGTGTGATTAGAACCCAGAATGTTTTTGTATGATGCTCTTCTATTTCAGAGTGTCCATCATGAAACTCAAGCATTTGTTAGACTGTTCTTTTTCCAAATTTCTCAAAATAAGCAGTGAGGGAGTAGATATCATTCCTATTTCATAATCACAAGAAGAGAAGCTCTGGAAGATGAAGTTTTCTGTTTCACAAACCAGCTAATTGGTTTCTTTTAATGGATTATTTGAGTGTTGAGGTCATGTTAGTTTTTAGCCTTTATAAATGCACAGCAGGCTCAGCACTGTTTTCTGTGTGTCCATCACATTTCAGCATGTCTCAGGAGCAGAGACACAAACTGACCTTTGCTCCAAAATGTCTTTTCAAGAAGGTTTGTATAGCAAACAGCCTTTGAAGACAGATTGTTTCTTACCAGAACAAAGGGCAGACATGCTTGTCGTCCAGTATAAAGGATCTAAGTTCCCTAAGTTCCAAGATCTTTTTCTGAAATGCAACCCACACACGTGGGGCATCCATCTGGGCTCACCTGCATTGCCTCCCTGGGATTTGAAAACAGGAAGAACTGACCTATGCTACCCATGCTGCTTGCTGTGCTATGAGTAATAAGTCCTTCACCTTTGACCCAAGAGTCTTATGTCATCGGCCAACATTCATGAAACTGTGGCAGGCTAACTACTGTTATCTAATCAGTAAGTAAAATCTCACAGCCTTCACAATTCTTGACAACCACAAAATAGTGTTCAGTTAACTAAAGACCATAGAACAGAATCAAAGCCCAAATAATAGAGTCTGGGTCTTCTGATCACAGAATCGTGGTCCTTGGAGAAGTCGGCACTGCCCTACAAAGTATAACCAAAGAAGAAATAACAGCAACCACACTACCCCTGGGAGAAAAAGACACCTAAGTAGAATGTACTGCTAACAAATGTGCTTAATCTATTTTGTTTGTATTTGAAACTGTCCAATTTAGAATCATACATATGTATGACTAAGAAATGTTGTATTACTTTATTTCACAGGGACCGCATAGTCACCACTGATATGCACTTTGTCTAAGCCTGTGAGTGTCTCCTTGAAGCAGCCAATCCTGCTGTTGCCATGACACTTGGCCCTGGACATCATCTTTGCTGAAGCTCCATGTAGGGTAAGCAGTACAGGTTGTAAGCTCCTCTCTTCCCAGATGAGAGAGGAAGGAACACCCTCTCTCTCTCAGATCAACTTCTTTCTCATCATCCTTATGATATAATACCATGATACCTTCAAGGAGCTCTTAAGGGTTGACAAAGTCAAAAAGGAAACACTGAGCTCCTGAAACAAAGGAATCTAAATGGTGTGGCTCTTTTTCTGGAAATGGGCTGAAGATGGAAGTATAATTTGAGAATAAAGCATACTTCAGGAAATTATCCTGACATACTGTGTTTTATATTTTTTTCTTTCTTTGCATTCTCCTTGGACCCTTTCCTTTAATAAAAGTGGATGACCGGTTTGAAAGCGATGCATGGACCGTGTTAAGTATACAGTTCCCGAATAGTAGCCTGGGGGTGGGAGCAGGCTTTAAGGAAAGAGGCGGCACAGAGAATGAGCGAAATGGATAGGAAGCCTGTGGGCTGGCGCCTGTGGTTCTAGTCCTCTTTGTTCTCTTCACCTAGTAACCTTTCATTCCTCTATCAGGCTCTCAGGGTAAAACCAACCAGCGAATTGCCTGCTTAACCAACCCTTCTATACTTGAAGACTATGTAAATGACAATAAAACACTGGCGGTTTGTGCAGATTCTCTTGCATACTAGATTCAGCAAGGAAAATATGGTCTGTCTTGACTCTCACTGCTGTCAAGTGTTTAAATTGTCCTTCCAGCATATATTTAAAACACATTGTCATTGCAATGTTACCAAACAGTGAACAAGTCAATGTATCTGAGACCACACAGTGATTGACACTCTCTAAGTCAAACAGAGCGACATGGAACCTCAGCCTGTGACTGCTGTTTCCAGCTCTGAGGCCAGCTGACGCCGTTTCTGACAGTGTGGAGAGATGTGTTGTGTCGGTTCACAACCACAAGCTGTAGAGTCAGAAGGTAGCTTCCGCTCCTTGGTCTCTTGGCACATGTTGCTTCCTTGAGTGGGAAAGAAATGAGGCAAAGGGCAGTGATGTTATGAACATATTTTTCAAGCAGTTGTTCTTTTCATTGTGAATGTTGGGGAGGTTTCTTACTTTATTGATTTGGGTCTTTAACTTTATTTGGTTTGGAGAAGGTGAGCATATATGGGTTATATGCTCACATAGGACAGGATCACAGAGCAAGCCTTCTGGGTTGCATCGTCGTATGTGAGTGAGCAAGGTCCTTGATCTCAGTTTAAATCATTTGTTAAGTTTCTTACAAATCATCACAAGGACTCCACCGAACTGCAACTTTAGAAACTGGAACTTGTAATTGAGTTAAAAGGTCAGGCTAACCTTCTCAGTTAGAATGAAGTTCTAAGCAGCTGCCAGCACTACCACTTCAACTGAATTAGGGTGAAACAATTTTTCACCCCTAGATTTTGTGCTGTTGTGGGAGGCAGAAAACAAACTTTTCATCCTTATATTCTAAAAGTGTGTCTCAATGCCTGGCATAAAATACATGTTTGTCAAATGAGTAAAGGAATGCATGCCAACAATTAAATAGCAGTGCAAATAAAAAAAGAGCCTTTCAGGTTTCCTGGATCTTGTTTTCAGAGGTTACTCTTTCTAGGCTGTTTTTTTTTTTTTTCCAACTCTAATGACTACATCTCATTTTATTACATCTTTCATTTTTTTCTAATTAAGCTTAGCATGGTTCACAAACCCTGAGAAAATAGCAAGGTTATCCACTAAAGAGTGTTTTTCACCCTCATTCCCTTAATAAGTGTTCCTGGCAATGTTTTTGACTTCCCCAAAGAGTGGTTACATAGATTTTATATTATTTAGATGGAGAAAGAAGAGAACAACATGATCAATGAAATTAAGGCTTTTGCATAATTAGGGAAAAAACACCCTTTGCTTGGCACAGCTTCAGTCTTCTTTTTCACCAGCTGCTAAGTCATTTTCATATCCCTAGCTGCTTCCTCCAAGCGCAAACACACCTGTTCTCCGAGCTCAGTACCCATTTTATGCTGGCTCCTTGTGAGCAGGAGATGTGAGTGTTTTGACTTGCATCAGAGAGCTGAATAATCATCTCTTTATTATGGGATGACAGTCGTTGTCATTGGCAGAGGAAGGCAGCTGTGCGGTGGTCAACGTCAGAGTTTTCCTCCTGAGACTCTGAGTAGGACGTTCACTTAGTAGCTTTTAGGTAAAGCTACAAGCTTGAATTTCTCTCTTTTGGGTCAACTAGTTGCTGTATCAATCTGTGAAGGCACCTCTGGCCCCGGTTGGACTTTATGTATTGCCCAGAGCCAAGTATCTGGTGGTCAATCCAGAGACAACCAATTTGTGCTTCCATGTCTGCTGCAAATGAAGTCACCAACAGATTGGGTGACTGGCAGCCTAAGGGGCTCCTCTGGCTCTGGCACTCGACGAAGGAACTTAAACTAATGCGTAAAGCCTGCACAGGTTGTGTGTAAATGGGAACAAAGCAAAAGCAAACGTCAGGGATAAGATTAAGTGAGATCAAAGGCAGAGCAGTGTGCTGACTGGCAGTGATATTTGGCAAAAGTAGGGGCTCTTTCCACCTCTGCTATTACTGTCACACCCCCATCGAGTACAGATGAATTACAAGGAAGTCAGAAGTTTCGGTTCTCAATAGCCTTAACGCTTTTACTCTCAGAATGTTCAAGAATGACTGGCTCATTTTTATTGGGAATTGCTTATAGGCCCCCAGCACTCATCTGATTCATAACAGTTTCCAAAATAATGGTGTCATTCTGAGGATTTCTCTCCATTGTTCTACTCTGTATTCTTCCCATCTGGTTAGCACACCACTCATCTTAATTAGTAAAATGCCATCCTGTCTGGTTCTTCACCAGCAAGTCATTCAGTTCCCAAATCACTTCTTCACCTCTATCTGATAGTTTAGTGTTTTGCAGCAGGAAAACTGTAACATACCACATTCTTCTCCTAACAGGAAAAAGTGAAATCCACTACAGCAGTGCTAATTAAGCAGAGTTTAACATTAAAAGTGGCCCTCCTGAGACTTCCTAGCATACACTCAGGGTGTCATAAACTATGAAGCCACACTGCCTCTCAATTAGCATCCATTTATTTGGGATCAACACCAAGAGGCAATAAACAGGCACAACCTGTTCCTTTCTCCCCTGTTGTGTCCAGCAGCAGCCTGCTCGTTGGAGACTTGCTTCAGCAGCTTTAACAGCATCCTTTAGGTTCCTGAGTTAAATCAAACTGGGACTAAATAATGTGTCTTCTTGGGGCTTCCCAGGTGGCTCAGTGGTAAAGAATCTGCCTGCCAAGCAGGAGATGCAGGTTCCATCCCTGGGTCGGGAAAGTCCCCTGGGGAAGGAAATGGCAACCCATTCCTGGGAAATCCCATGGACAGAGGAGCCTGGCAGGATACAGGCCATTGGTTTGAAAAGAGCTGGACACGATTGAAGCAACTGAGCACGCATATGCACACAAAGGGCCTTAATAGGCATCTCTCTCTCTCACCTTAGTTGTGTTTTACAGCTTAAGGTGCCTCATGTCAGTCAACTGTTGAAATAACTTGTATTAAAAGGAAGACTCAGTCACAATCAGGATGGAATTGGTTTGGCCATAGGTGATTTTAAGCAGAGAATAAGCAGGCGAGGGAGACTGCTGGGAGCTTGGGTCTATGAATCAAGCTGCCATTTACAAACCTCCTGTGTCTCTGCTTTCACACCTCCACCTGCTAGATCACGCCTCCAACCCTCTCCTTCTGTTTCCTAATGGGCAGGGCCTTCATTATCAGGTTTTCCTGATCCCCTCCTTCATTGAACTGTAAATGCTCAGTGTCTCTCTGGCCAGTAGTTAATGCTACTCTATTAAAGTGTTTACATTACACCTTCCAGATAAGCATTTTTAGTATAGGTAGGGTTCAAAAATCTTTTTTTAATTTTTATTTTATAAGCCCCAAACACCTAAAAAGAGATTTTAAAAGAAAAGAAAGAAATCCTAGTACATCTATATGTGCTATCTATAGACACATCTTAATCCAGTTGTATCTGTTGTTTCTGCTGGTAAGACCTCAATTCATTTTAAGATGAAGAGGTAGGAACTTCCTTTGTGGTCCAGTGGTTAAGATGCTGCACTTCCCCTGCAGGGGTCATGGGTTTGATCCCTGGTCTGGGAATTAAGATCCCACATGCTATACGGTGCCCCCAAGGGGGAAAAAAAAATACACTGGAATAATACATTTTTAAAGTGCCTGGATAAGGTGATCTTTGCAAATTCAGCTCGAACACAGAAGCCTTCTGTTTTCTTCTTGTTATGTAGATGAGAGCTAGAATTTTAATAAATAATAAATAAGAGAGGTGGGAAGAAGAAAAAACTCCAAGGGAAATATCAATAGTATCAAACATCTTCTAGGTCCCATCTGTTGCATCGTCCATTAGCTGAAAAATTGCAGAGAGCCCTAATAATAGTACTTGTGATTTAAATAGCACCTTTCAAACAAAGAGCTTTGCTATCAGTAATCTCATTTTTTTTCAACATTCTTACAGGAGCACATGGGACAGGAATTATGATCCCTGTCTTACAAGTAGAAGCGCTGTGGTGCAAGGGTCAGTGATTTAAGAAAGGTCATGCTCTTGGCTGGGATTCAGCTGGTAGAGAGTCCGCCTGCAGTGAGGGAGACCTGGGTTCTATCCTGGGTTGGGAAGATCCCCTGGAGGAGGACATGGCAACCCTGTCCAGTATTCTTGCCTGGAGAATCTCCATGGGCAGAGGAGCCTGGTGGGCTACAGTCCATGGGGTCACAAAGAGTCAGATATGATTGAGCGACTAAGCATGGCCACATGCTGTTGGCTGGGGCAGATAGAGGATGTGGACCATATGCCATGACTATGATACACCTTTGCAGCAGCTACACTGTTTAGATCTGTGCAGGCCCAGACAGCAATGTAATGACACAAACAACATTGTTCATAAGCCAATTGTAAGCAAAGATCAGGTTCTCTGCTTAAGGGAATGCTGGTTGCATACATAATAGTATACATTCTTTCTAAATGCACGATGAGCTTCCTTTGCTTAGGTGAAAACACTTTAAGGATTATCACTTAACAGCCTTTCTCTAGCACAAATCTCTTGTTTAGATGGAAATATGTGTTTATCATGGCCTGAGTTCCGTTCTTTCTGTGTATGTGGTGTGTGCATGTTTGATACGCTGGTCAAATCTGAGCTAGTGCTAGTAGAACAAATTTATACAAAAAGCAACAGCAAATCTGGTCAGAGATAAATATGTAACAAAGTTCTGTCAGTCTTAGATGCAATCCAGCAGGTTTCTCCAAGATATGCAGTTGGGTGTCATCGTCCAGTGATGGAAAATATTTCAACCGGAGGTCCGTATCTCCGTGGCTATGGGCACGACCACAGTGTTTCACGAGAGAAACTATAGGGAGATCAGTAGCTCTTTTAATGTTTAAGAAACATTTAGTACTTCAGAGAAGGACAAATAACACATTTTTAAAAAATGTCATCTGGATTTCTCAGTTTTTCTTATTTTATAGCTCCGCAAACAAGTATTTAACAGATTCAGTTAGTTCATTAGTCAACTGACAAATATTAATGAAGTCCCTGCCAGGCCTTTATGAAGGTGCTGAGCCCAGAGCATAGACCGAGATAATTCAGGTCCCTGTCTGCATGGAACTGATATTTGAGGGGAGAGGTAGCCACCACAGGTAGCTCAGTGGTGAAGAATATGCCTGCCAAGCAGGAGATACAATTCGATCCCTGGATTGGGAAGATCCCTTGAAGGAGGAAATGGCAACCCACTCCAGCATTCTTGCCTGGAGAATTTCAGGGACAGAGGAGCTTGGCGGGCTACAGTCCACTGGGTCACAGTCAAATGCGATTGAACATGCACGCATGTAGATAATGCAAGAAAAGAGTGGGGACTACAGAAAACAAACACATAGAAAACAAAAGAAAGACAAAAAATAGAGATTTTTTAAAGTGCCCTGAAGGAAATAGGGTAGGGAGATGTACACTCAGTAAAAGAGAAGAAGGAGAGGAGGAGGGCGAGGGAGGCCCCTTTGGATGGGGGTGGTCATGGAAGATTTTCTAAGAGAGTGACATTGAAGTTGAGGCCCAAAGTCACTGTTTTTTTTTTTTTTCAAAGTCACTGTTAATATGATATCTGTGCTATTTATGTGTTCTTTCTCTCTACTTGATCCTTAATGCTGTAAAAGTAGAACAATATTTTATTGTTGTTTCCTTTGCTGTAAAGCTTGCTATACAATACATACCTTGGTTCTCACAGGCCAGTGGTTCTCCGGATCCCTTTACACCCTTAGCAACTGTTGAGGACCCCAAAGACCTTTGGTTTATGTGGATTATATTAATATTTAACACATTAATGGCTAGAGAGATTTAAGCATTTATTTAAAACTAATATATGATGGATGTATTATTTCTAACATAAGTAACATATATTTATTGTACATTCACATATAAATATTATTTCTTAAAAAATAGAACAGTGGCTCACATTGTTCTGCATTTTTTAAAATCTCCATTTTTTTTTTTGGCTTAATAGAAGACAGCTGGATTCGCATGTCTGCTCTTGCATTCAATCTGTTGTGAAATGCTGTTTTGGTTGAAGTGTATATTTTAAAAAATCCAGTCTCATACAGCTTTGTAGTTGGAAAAGGATGAACCTCGTGTGTCCTCTGAAAAACTACTTAGAGTAGCTTTTAGTGCAATTTTGAGAAAAGTGAAAAATATTCGTGGGAATTATATATCTGGTGATCTTAATCATCCTTACCTTTATTGTTTTCAAGTGATTTATATCCCCTATTGTTATGGGCATGTGTTGGGTTAAACTCAGACAGCTATGAAACTCAAATCTGACTTTCAGTAGCTTATTTCTTTTTGAGTGATTTACACTTTTACATTTCTGAACATAGAAAATGTAGCAGGTGGTAGAAATTTACACACCAAGACTCATATTTTCACTTTATTTCCTACAACTGATTTCATGGTTCTCTAGAGACCTCATTCCCCCTGATGGCAGACCACAATGGCTATGCCAATAACACATACCTTCTTCTCTGCAGGTTCAAAACAGTCTCTTTACTGTAATTACTCAGTTTTTCAGGGTCCCTTCCCAGGGGTGAATTTAAGAGAAGTCTATGTTTCCAGGATTCACTTGCCTGGGACGCTCCCAAGTCCCTGGGAGTCACCCTAGCAATTTTCTATTTCTATTTTGCATTNAACTGTTAAAGTTATTTTGTTGATTTTTTATCTAAAGAGTGAATGCTAATATTTTTAAAAATAAGCTTTACTAAAAGCTTTTCAAGGATGAAATACTTGAAATAGTATTTGTGTGATCATAAGTAACTTCTGGTTAATAATATTTTTTAACTGAACTCCAACTATTAGAGGTAACTATAAATAAAAATTGAAGCTTAAGGTAATATAATACCAATTCAGTACATCAGTACTGCTTTGTGTGTGTGTTTAAGAATGATTAATTAAGTCTTTTTTATTTAAGTCCTGGAAACCATTTTAACTGACTTTATAACGTAACTGCAGACCATATATTTGTCTCATGATTTCTTCCATGAAAGCATGAAGAAGTGAATTATTGAAAAGATAAAAATAAATTTGTTTGCTTTCTGTCAGAGTTCATATCCACAGCTAACCTTGATAGAAGACCAGAGTGATTTAGACAAGTTTGCTTTGGAGATTCATAACATATGCTTGCTGGACAGAATTGAGTTATCTCTGCTCTGGAGAGTAAGTTATTGTAGCAGGAGCTGACAGAGATGAAGATAACTGAGGGAAATTCAATTACCTTTTAGTGTTTTCTTTCTAATAGGATTCTTAATGTGAAAAAGATCCTTAGATGATGCACCCCATTACATGTGAGATCTTCCTTGATACCTGTTTTCAGAATACTGTGAACATTCAGTTCCAAGCTGTCATTAAGCATGAAATAGGCAGTTTACTCTTAAGAATAGTTTTGATTGAAAGGTTTAATTTTTACTTGATGTNTTAGATGATGCACCCCATTACATGTGAGATCTTCCTTGATACCTGTTTTCAGAATACTGTGAACATTCAGTTCCAAGCTGTCATTAAGCATGAAATAGGCAGTTTACTCTTAAGAATAGTTTTGATTGAAAGGTTTAATTTTTACTTGATGTCATTGGCGGTCTTTATAATCACTGACTACCCTGTGTGTTTTTCTTTTACAAAATTTGTATTATTTTTTCTGAGTTTATTATTTAATACGTTGGGAGCTTTTTCTTTTCCTTTCAGATGACCTTTCTGGATGTATCTTGTAGCTTCTTAGTGTTGTTATAATTGTTATCTCTCCATCTAATTATCATATACTCAAGCTGGTCAACCTTGTGTAAATGCTGTTAGAATCCTCAAGCTTTCGTTTTCACTTTGCTTTGTCATTCTGCCAGAGTTTTTGCTAATGCGTCTTTCTCACTCCCTTTTACTATTTAGTGTCTTGCATCCTTGCTTCTCTCCTTTCCTTTTCATCGCTAGTCCTGGAATGAAAATACTACATTTGTTCTCTTGATATGACCTAGTTATACTTACCCATTAGCTCTTTTTTATTCTTTATATTCCTTGATTCTGTATCATTTGCCATTGATGGTCAACCCTTCCTTTTTGACATTTCTTTTTTGACTTTACTTTCTTACCAAGTGCTTTTCTGGTTAGCTTTTTACTTCTTACGGGTCTCCTTAAGTTTCATTTCTTCTCCGTTACTTACTGCTTTACCTCTTTGTTACTTTTAACGTGTCATTTTTAATAATTTCATATAATGTCAGCATTATGTAAAAATTCTATGTAGAAGACATTAAATGTTTTTAAGTGTAAAATTCTTTTATCTATTGTCTCCTGTAGGTAAGTAAAACTTTGTAAAGTAGGAGCAGGCACAGAACGAAGCGTCTCTTTAATCTCTTCCTGGGCGCCTTCTGCCTCCTCACCTTTGGAGGAAGCCACTGATAGTTTCTTGTAAATCTTGTCGAGGNTTTTTTTTTTTTTCCCCCGAAGGACATTTTTGCTGGGTATAGAATTCCGGGCCAGTAACTTTCCCCCGTCAGTACTTGAACAATGTGCCTCTGCCTTCTGCCTCTGGGGTTTCTGATGAGAACTTGCTGTCATTCCAGTTGCTTTCCGTTCTGTGTAAGATGTTTCTTTCTCCTGACTTTCACGATCTTTTGCTTTGTCTCTAGTTTTCAAAGAGGTTGATTATGACAGTCTTGGCATGGGTTTCTTTGGATTTATCCCAGTGTTCACTCATCTTCTTAAATATGGGGGTTTCTGTTGTTTCTTTTTTTGCCAGATTTGTAGGGTTTCCAGCCTTCATTTCTTTGGGTCCAGTTTTGGGCCTTTCCTCTTTCTCCTTTTCTTCCAGAACGTGAATGATGCGAGGGGCAGGTTTCGTTGTGGTTGTCATGGCCTCCCAGGTGCTGGAAGCCAATCACGTGTTTTTTTTAAAAGTCTGTCCTGTCTTCATTGTTCGCATTGGGTAATTTCTGTTGTTCTTATCTCTGGGTTCACCGATTCTTTCCTCTGTTACCCTCATTCTGCAGTTGAGGCTACCCAGTGAGTTTTAATTTGCTTTTGTATCTGCCATTCGTTGCTGAGACTTTCTGGTTTTTTTTTTTTTTTCATGTGTTCAATGTGCTTATTGAAACAGTTTTATGATAACCACTTTAAAATCCTTGTCATAGATAATTCCAGCATCTCTGTCAATTTGGTGTCGGCATCAGTTCACTGTCTTTTCTTGCTTGGGTTGAGATTTCTCTTGCTGTTAGTATGATGAGTGGTTGTGATTGTATCTTGGGTGTTTGGGGTATTATGTTATGAGAATGTGAATCTTACTTAAATCTCTGTTTTAATACAACTCCTCTGACCCCCCTGGCTGCAGGGAAGAGGAGACACTTCCTCATTACTAGGAGGTGGGGGTGGAAGTCCAGGTTCCTCATTGGCCTTTCTTTGCCACTTGGGTGGGAAGGTGTCTTGGCTACTGCAGGTGGGGGTGAAGTCCAGNGGCAAGCTATAGTCCATGGGGTTGCAAAGAGTCAGGACTGAGTAACTGAGCAATATATATTTAAGAAATATTAGAATAGGGATACATAACATTTTGAATAATTTTCTTGATCTTAAAAATCAATGTAAAAATTAATAAAATTTGGAGAGTGAAATAAAATGAAACTATGTGGTTCATACCTATAAGAAATTTGCAGTCTGCTAACAATTTTATAGCTGAGTTCTAGTAAAATGTCTAGATAGCAAGGAATTATGTAGGAAGAGGGAGTTATTCTATATCTAATTTCACCCCCATATTTAATAAAGTGGGTGCCCTGTTTTCACTGTCAGTTTCTCCTTGTCTCAGACTAATGATCCGGGTGCTGAATCATTTAAGGCATTAAGATCTTGATATTTAAGAGACATTGTTCCTCACTTTACCATGACTTAGCTTTGCATGCTGAACCAAACATGGTGGAATAAAATAACACAAAATGTACTATATTTTCAAAGTTCTTTATTTACTGAGTCGAGTATCTGTCTTGGACTTTAGTTCTATCTCCCATCATGGTTGACCACCAGCGTTATTGTGGTTGAGGTATACAGAGCCCTGCTGCTCTTTTTTTTTTCTTTTTAATATTTATTTATTTGGCTGCATTGGGTCTTAGTTGCGACACACAGGACTAAATTGTGTCATAGAGGATCTTTGCTCCATGGCATATGAGATCTTAGTTCTCCAGCTGGGGACTGACCTTGCATCCCTTGCATTGCAAGGCAGATTCTTAACCACTGGGAAGGCTCCTGTGTCTTAAGACTCCTCAGCCAGTATTTACCAGGCAGGGAAACTGGTCTCATCTCTTCAGTGTGACTGTTCAAAGGGCTACATACCTGTAAAGTGGCCTCATTCCTTTGTTCCCTGCCCTACATCTATGCCTTTGACAACTGACTCCTGAGGGGCCTGAGGATTGGTTGTAGATGTTTACACCATCAGTAATATCTTACAGTTCAATTTGAAAACTGGCACATCCCCTAAGAAGTCAGAGATAGATGTATCTCACATTTTCTTTCTTTACTGCATTTTGTCCTGTTGGATCATGTGTTTTCTAGANGATTGGTTGTAGATGTTTACACCATCAGTAATATCTTACAGTTCAATTTGAAAACTGGCACATCCCCTAAGAAGTCAGAGATAGATGTATCTCACATTTTCTTTCTTTACTGCATTTTGTCCTGTTGGATCATGTGTTTTCTAGAATCATGGTTAGATAAATGTTGACTGTTGCTTTGTTTTACCTTACTTTTGTAATCTAGTCCCCAGACCTTGAGCACATCCTTAGATATGGGAAATCTGGGATTTGTGCAGGTTCTGATCCTTACAGTGTAAATTTTTGACAGAAGCCTCTGTTTCTTCATCTATCATATGGATTTCAAGATTTCTTTAAAGTTTTGAAGAGATTATTTGTGAGCATGTGCTTTGAAAGATGTAAAGTGATGTACAGTTTTGACTTGGTATTATAATAACATATTTTTGACATATAGCTGGTAAATTTCTGTTGACAATCATGTGAATGAATTTTTGTTATAATAACCAGCTCTTTCACCTAAGTCAACCAAACACCTGGTGAAATCCATTGTAATGTTATTTTGACTGAATTGATAAATAGGCATGAGAATTAATCTCTCCAATACCTGTAGAGAAAGTTCAAAATAGCCTGGAAATTTAACTTTGCTATTTAATAAAGAAGCTTCCTGTTTATCTCCTTAATGGCACCTGTATTACTCACTTTGGAGCCAGATGTTGTACTTCATCATCTCATAATGTGTCATTTTTGCACACCGGATTTCTTTTCATAGTTTCTGAAGCAAAATCTATTTCATCCCATCACCAGGATATTGTTAGTGACAGCTGCAACACCTGAATAGGTAGCTTCAGCTTTCATATGGACATAGAGGTGGAATATGTTCTCAAAACGGAGCCGTAGGGAATGAAACATATGGCTGGAAATGGAAGAAGTGGAGAATAGTTTCTGTAACAAACTCCTGTGAGTTTTGACAAGGCTCTCTGATAGCCTGTCACACTACCCCAGGCTAAGAGGCAGGTAACACTTCTTCATCTCTAGTCTGAACACTAAGGTTTCCCTGAGGAAAGAACTTTCTTACATCGTTATCCAAAAATCTGTTGCGAGGCAGTGAGTTCTTCATTACTGAATATAATAAAGAAATTGTTTGTAACCTTTGCAGCTCATCAGATCCACCTGTGTAGATGTTTGAACTATTTCCACTCACCCACCCTAACCCCACTTCTACCCTTAGATATTTAATTCAGTAGATCAGGGATGGGGTTCAGGCATCAATATTTGTAAGAAGCCCTTCTGATGTTTCTGATATGCCAAAATCTAGGCAGAAATGTTTTAGATAATCTAACTGTGGTGTTGGAGAAGACTCTTCAGAGTCCCTTGGACAAAAAGGAGATTAACCAGTCCATCCTAAAGGAAATCAGTCAGTCTTGAATATTCATTGGAAGGAGCGATGCTGAAGCTGAAACTCCAATACTTTGGCCACCTGATGTGAAGGACTGACTCATTTGAAAAGACCGTGATGCTGGGAATGATTGAAGGTGGGAGGAGAAGGGGATGACAGAGGATGAGCTGGTTGGATGCCATCACCCACTCAATGGACACAAGTTTGAGTAAACTCCGGGAGTTGGTGATGGATAGGGAAGCCTAGCATACTGCAGTCCATGGGGTCGCAAAGAGTCTGACATGATTGAACTGAACTGAATTACCTAGTGAATGATTGTTCTAGGTGACAGACTGTAAGATTAAGTTCATGTGAAAGCATGAAGGTAAATCTTCATTTGAAGGGGTCAAAATCTGAAATGTCTACAGTAGTAATAGATAAGAGAATTGTGTATGTTGGGGGTGCTCAGGAGGGAGGGGATATATGTAAACTTGTGACTGATTCATATTGTTGCACGGTGGAGGCTGGCACAGAATTGTAAAGCAATTATCCTCCAGTTTTTTTAAAAAGTAAATTGTGAAATGCTCCTGTGAAATATCGTATGTAGTGGTGGGGGTTTTGGCAACTAAGGAATGATGCTGTACGGAAGGGCTTCCCTGGTGGCTCAGATGGTAAAGAATCTGTCTGCAAGGCAGGACACCAGGGTTCAGTCCCTAGGTTGGGAAGACCCCTGGGAAGGGAATGGCAACCCACTCCAGTATTCTTGCTTGAAGAAGTCCATGGACAGAGGAGCCTGGTGGGGGACAATCTATGGGGTCACAAAGTTGCTCCATGGAAAGGCACCCTGGTTAACAAAACACGCCTGTGGACATATTTGGCTCTTGGGTCTCCACTTTTACCTGAATCTAAGGTAAAAGAGGTTGAGGGGTTGGAGAGAGTCTTCTCATGCCTAGTGTTTTCTTCAGATTCTCCAATGTTTTTTGGGTTTTTTAAGTGAAAGTGAAAGTCGCTCAGTCATGTCCGACTCTTTGCGACCCCATGTACTATACAGTCCATGGAATTTTCCAGAATACTGAAGTGGGTATCCTTTTCCCTTCTCAGGGTATCTTCCCAACCCAGAGATTTAACCCAGGTCTCCCACATTTCAGGTGGATTCTTTTCCAGCTGAGCCACAAGGGAAGCCCAAGAAGACTGAAGTGGGTAGCCTATCCCTTCTCCAGCAGGTCTTCCCCACCCAGGAATCGAACCAGGGTCTCCTGCATTGGAGGTGGATTCTTTACCAACTGAGCTATCAGGGAAGCCAGGTTTTTTAAAAAAGCTGGGATTTTTGAAACAATGTTAAAACATTAAATGTAAGAGGTGCATCTTGTCTATTGCCTTTTATAAAGATAGAGGAGAAGGATATGATTAAAATGGATCCATTTCCTTCTCGTTTTATTCCCCAGCTTATCCCCGCTGATGACATGTCTGGAGCTAGTGTGAATTACATGTGGATAAGCAGAGTATGATGAACCTGAAGTTCAGTTTACCTTGATTTTTCTCCTGGATCCAGTCCTTAATTCTGTAGGACACTGGTAAACAAATTTTAATAAATGAAAAGAAATATAAGTGAATAACAAGCACTTCAAGAAGATTTAAAGAACTATTTTAAAGTTAGAAGTATTGTAGGGGCATCTGCTGAAAATGTTGCCTAACTGTGGTATTCATTTTTTTCACTTTGGGGCAATGAAATTATATGAGTCACTAAATACATATTTTGACATCTGGCTTCACTGCTTTTTTTCCCCTTGAATGCTGTAAATTCTCATCATAAGAGTTTCCTTCTTGTCAGTCTTTTGATACTACACTTTCAGTCATTTTCTGGGTGATTTACAGATGGTTATACCTAATTGCCATAGGTCTTAGTTTCCTATGAATTCTTTAGCCTAGGGGAAGGCTTTAGAGCAAGGAATGGAAATATATGTGAGGACAGGCTAAGTTTTAGTTTTCCTTAACTGTGTCATTGTTATCCTTGTGCCTGTTTCATTTGCTAATGTAAATGCTTATATCTTGCATTATTCAGGCATGATTTCTTTCAGATTTAAAGATTCTCTTGCCTTAAAATTTCTTTCTGACACCTCTAGTCTTAATTACAGCCACCAGTTTTGGAACTCTGATCCATGTGAGATTCTCAGATGTTTTAATTTTGAATTTGTCTGCTGATTTGTTTTGTAGAGAAATTAATTTTACACTGACATAAGGTAATGAAAGCTCTTTTTATGAGTAAGTTTAAAAATTTAAAAGATCTAAATAGGAGGCTTGTAACCAGAAGAGAGTTTTAATTTCTATAACTGAAGAATTATGTCTGTGCTGTTTGGTATTTGGGGTCCTGGTTCTGTATTTGTGGATTCACACTTTGGTGTATGAACTTTTATATCAAGAGCTAGATAATCTGGACTTCCCTGGTGGTCCAGTGGCTAAGACTACTTAAGACTCAGTGCATTCAAATAAACAAATAAATATATTTTTTAAAAGGCTAGATGATCCAATGGAAATGATATCAAACCTGGTTACCTAGAGAATGTGTATCTTTTTTTTAAATCTTATCTCCCACTTCTCAAATTTTATAAATCTCTCAGTAATATCTGTAAAACTTGCATTAAAACCTGATCATCCTCATGAGGAGAAGGACTTGTGAAGAGGTAATCAATCATATTCTCCATTAGGAAATTTTGTGAGGAAGTACACTAAGAAGGTTCTAGGATGCTACAGTGAGTTTGCAAATCACACATGCTGGGACATTTAGAATAATGTGAAATCCCAGCTCTCTAATAACCACATTAATTAGTGACATTGAGAACATGGGAGGAATTCCTGCCTCCCATAAATATATTCCTGTGTATATATATATATATATATATATACATATATATACTTTTAAGAAATTAGTTCAGAATTCCTCTGGAAAACCTAACATCAAGCCCTGGCTTGAGGAGGAAATGGAAACCCACTAGAGTATTCTTGCTGGGAGAATCTCATGGACAGAGGAGCCTGGTAGGCTACAATCCATGTGGTCACAGAGTTGGACATGACTGAGCATCTGAGCACTGGCTGATCACATTAATTCCTTAACTAATATTCCCTAATCTTAGACATTGCTGCCAGCATCTGGTAGAGTGTTTCAAGTGGATTGTGCTATGCATTTGCCTGCTATACTCTTTGCAGTAATTGCTGAAGTAAACTGTAAGAACTCTGTAGCTCTTAGGGCTGCAGTAAGATGCTTGGAATGGGGTATCACTCTGAATTGCTAACATTTCCCAGTAACTCTGATTTCTAGTTAAGAACAACTTGGCATTTATTCTAGAATTGGTTGAATGGCTTTCACTTTTTGCCTTGTTTTGGTTTGCTTTCACTTTTGACCTTGAAACTGGGGAGGAAGGTTTTGCCAGCCTGTTGTTCAGTCACTAAGTCATGTCCAACTCTTTGTGACCCCATGGATTGCAGCACCCCAAGCTTACCTGTCCTTCACTATCTCTTGGAGTTTGCTCAAACTCATGTGCATTGAGCTAATGATGCCATCTGACCATCTCATCCTCTGTCACCCCTTTCTCCACCCGCCCTCAATCTTTCCCAGCATCAGGGTCTTTCCCAGTGAGTTAGCTCTTTGCATCAGGTGGCCAAAGTGTTGGAGTTTCTTCAGCTTCAGCATCAGCTAGCCTAGAGCCCTGGAACTCCTTGTTAGTTGCTTTTGGACAATGGACATAACAATCCATTTGCCTGAGGTGAAATGGCCAGTTTTGCTTCCCTGTTTTTCTGAAAGAGAACTGCTTTATTACATGGCCTAGCTTTGGCTGGGGCCAGAAGTTAACAAAATTGAGACCCAACTCCCAGGGCCAATACTTAAGCTATTCGAAGTCAGTTATATTTTTTGTTTCATCAGCTGCCTGCACGCCACTCATTGGTTTTTACTTTCACTAACATCACGTATACTCATCCCATAAAATTTGATTAAAATGTTAGAATACATTTTTATTTGATTGCTTTCTGCATCTGAGCGTAGCTTCCCAGACAGCCACATCACACTGAGCACATTATTGATTATTCATGAAGACGCCCTAGGCATTGTAATTATTAGCTTTTCTTCAAATCAAATAGGCCTAGTCATATAACTGAAAAGATTAATAGGAGCTGGAGCAGCACATGAAGAAACCAGGAAGGCCAGCTTGCAAATCTGATTAAAATGTCTAGTATATTGAAATTGAGGAGAAGATGTAAAATTAAGAAAGTTACAAGCAGGAAATGGCAAACACCAGCTGAGGCGATAGGGAATGCCATATGTTATATGTTCTTCATGTTTTTTTTTTCTCTTGCTTTTTTTCAAAAAAGACTATATATAAAACACATTATATATATACATGCATACATTTCCTTGGCACATGTATCATTAAGGATCTCCTTGGAAAGTCAAGTTGATATATTTATTTTTTGGAATAAAAAAAATCCAAAGTTATTTTCCGCAGCATCAGGTTTGCACTGATACCAGTAATCCCACGACTCTATTCATTGTTAAAAGATTTAAAATTCTAGTCAGTTTCCTTTTGGTTTTCCTGTTGGATTTTATCTGTCCAAGTTCTGAGCTCGGCTGTCTCTCTGTGTTTCTGTTGATGAGCATCCAAGGAACGGTTTTGGAGCCTGTTCCCATCTATTCTTCCCACAATATTTGTTTAACACGGGATAAACAACTGATCACAAAGGATAAACAGTGATAGAATATTTTTAATCTTATTGTATTAGGGCCATGTGAATCTAGGCAGGATTTAATACACAGAAGCCAATGTGAACTTTATTTTATTTCAGAATGTATAGTTAGTTTTGAAGGTCAAAGTGAATTATCCTGTGTATGTTCCCTCTTCAGATTTATTTTAAAAATTTGACATTTCCCCCTTAAAATCTACTGTTCCAAAACCCATCTGCATATTTAGAGTCTTTCACCGTATTCTGCTATAAACAATGATCAAGAAAGCATCCAATAAAAAGTCTACAATTGCTAGTTGTTAAGAAAATCAACAGCATTTGCAAAAGGAGCAGCTATTCATCGTATTGCCTCATCTACATTTTTCCAGGCTTAGATGTCTTTGACCTTCCAAGTTTGCCTTCCAGATGGCAATAGCAACTAAATTTCCTCTACATGTTCTGTATTCATAATTTCCTAGAGCTTATCTTAAAAAAAATCTTAGCCCTGATTAACAATTTATTATCAGTTCACAGATTTGCAAAATTTATATCAAGAATTTGCATCCTCCTTATTATAAAAAAATAGCAATGATGCTTTCTTTCTGTTTTAGAAAGGAGGCTACCATTTAAATGACTTAGCCTTATTCCCCATCTAACCTCTCTGCTTTTCTGTCCCCTGGAACCAATGGGGACTGTTTTCCTTTGGAGAGAACAATGTCTCCTATGGGAGACAATGGATGTAGGCTCTAAGAAAACAAAGAAGTCTGTTTTAATAACATCAAACATGTCATTCTGGATATGCTGTTCTCTCTTGGAAGACCCATTTGCTAGAAAGAAAGGATTCCTAGTTCAGTCAAAAATTGGTGGTAACCTAGCATATTAACTCATGCGTGAGTCTGAGTGGACTCCGGGAGTTGGTAATGGACAAGAAGGCCTGGTGTGCTGCGATTCATGGGGTCGCAAAGAGTCGGACATGACTGAGCAACTGAACTGAAAAATAAACTGCAACAAAGGCTATTGTTAAAATGTTTTCTAGACAGTGATGACTTTAGCTAGCACAGTTGCCAAGTTTAACATTTTCAAGGGAATTTACTGAAAGGAATACAAGCATAATTCCTAATTCAGAAGTCCAAAAGCTGTAAGACCTGGAGAGTGTTAAAGGGTTAGGAATTGTAAGAAGCTGTGTCTACAAAGATAGCACTAGTCTTTAGATTATTCTACAAAGCCTTTAGTTTCTGGGTGTTTCAAGCAAGTTTTCCCCCTTCCTCCTCTTCATCTTTTTTTTTTTTTTTTAATTATAAGGTATCTACCTATATCTTAGTTGTCTATTGTATTTCATAGATGATGGGGCTTCCCTAGTGGCTCAGTTGGTAAAGAATCTGCCTGCAATGCAGGAGACCCAGGTTCAATCTCTGAGTCGGGAAGATCCCCTGGAAGAGAAAATGGCAACCCACTCCAGTACTCTTGCCTGGAGAATTCCATGGACAGAGGGGAGGGACAGGCTACAATCCATTGAATTGTAGAGTTCTACACAATTGTGCGACTTTCACTTTCATTTCATATATGATAGTCTAGGGGATGGAAATGAAACCTGGAAGTAGGGAAATAAATAAAAACTTACTCTTTTATGTTATAAATAAAATAGTAGCTATAAATACAAAATCCCAGGATAATTTGGCAGATAAATATGTCAGATTCAGCTGATTTTTTGTCTCAGTCTTTACAAAGAGATGCAGAACAGCTGTCAGGAATCAGTGTAATTTATGTTTCTCAGGGGAGAAAGAAGAAAAACTGTAGGAAATAAGGACTATGCCACAGCAAATGATTAGGAATTAAAACGTTGTGAAGTTTAAAAGAGTTATGGTATCAGCAGAACAATTGAAGGGGAAAGTACATGAGCTCGAGTAGAGCAGTCAGTAGGTTTTGTAGGTGGGAGGTGGAGAAGAAAGAAGATATTTTGGAACTTCAATGTAAGATAAGAAGTGAAACATGACTACATTCCTATTTGTCATCATCTCTCCTCTCTTCCTTCTTCCCTGTGTAATCAACCATCACATAGGTCAGGTACCCTGAGAAGGTATACACCAGTTATATAGGAGCTCAGTATCCCTAATGCAGAGTGATTCTGATACACGTGCTTAGATAAATACATATTCCTATTTCAATTAAATCATCTGGTGGGACTCACAGAGTAAAATGCCATACTATGAACCATATCAGTTGTGCCCTGAAAAAGTGAAGGTGGAGTTTTTGTTCTTATAAACACTGAGAGATGATGTTTCTATTAGTGGTTTTTTTTTTTTTTTTGTAATGATATTTGGATTTCCTGTGATGTTCAGGTGTGTAGTATTCCAGGTGTAGGAAGGTAAGCAAGAAGTGAAAAAAATAGACGTATTTTGCAATAACATTTCCATTGTACTGATGCTTACTGTTTTCTTTCTTTGAAGTTTGCTTTCCTTAATTTTTCTCTGTTGTACATGCTTCTAAACAGAGTTGTCTTTGAGCAAAGTGTTACTTTTATGGTTTAAGTGTTACTGGGAGAATGCTATTTCTTCCCTAATATTTTAATTTCTTACTCTTTCAGTCTCTATGGTTTGATTATTCAGGATCTATTTCTTCAGGTCTTCAAAAATGTCCCATTGAAATTTTGTTATACTGGGAAAGATGACATCTTGAG
>SJYV01013147.1:5401-17720 GCA_006410875.1 Neotragus pygmaeus | reverse complement strand
CTGTGGCCACTGCTGAGTTTTCCAAATTTGCTGGCATATTGAGTGCAGCACTTTCAAAGCATCAACTTTAAACAACACAAATTGACTCTCTTATAGTTTCAGAGGTCAGAAGTCTAAAATCAAGGTATTGGCGAAGCTAGGGAGGAGAATTTGTCTGTCTTTTCCAGCTTCTAGAGGGCACCTGCATTCTATGGCTCACAATACCTTTTGCCATCTTCAAAAAACATGGCTCCAAACTTTCCTTCCTTGATCACATCTCCTTTTTCTGACTCTGAATCCACTTGCATCCCTTTTATGAGGACCCTTATGATTACAGTGGGCTCTCCTAGATAATCCAGGATAACTTCCCCATCTCAAGATCCTTAGCTGAGTCATATATGCAAAGTCCATTTTTGCCACATACAATCAGTCCCAGGTTCTGTGGATTAACATGTAGACATTCTTGGAAGGCCACTATTAAGTCTACCACAGGGAGTATTTGCCAGATTTCTTCACCATAAAGGTACTATGTTTTCCTTTCCACTCTCTTTCAAAAGTAAATCATTAAGTCCACACTCAAGAAGGGAGACAGATGAAATTCTATCTGCTGGAGGGGAAAATATATATTGAGTTGGCCAAAAAGTCTGTTTGGGTTTTTCTGTAACATCTTATGGACACCAAACTAACTTTTTGACCAACCACATATATACAAACACATATATTTATAACATATATATAATTTGGAACTGTCCTTCAAGGANATCTGCTGGAGGGGAAAATATATATTGAGTTGGCCAAAAAGTCTGTTTGGGTTTTTCTGTAACATCTTATGGACACCAAACTAACTTTTTGACCAACCACATATATACAAACACATATATTTATAACATATATATAATTTGGAACTGTCCTTCAAGGAAGAACTATCTTTCCTTCCTCATTTATTTATTTCATTTATTTCTATCATGGGTAAAACTCTGAGGAACGGCTTGGATTAGTACCCAAGAGCACATAGAGGGGCAATGGTTAATTCATTCATTTGGCAAATATTAATACCTACTGTGCAACTAAAATGTACAAGACATGGTGGTAGGTGATAAAACTAATCAACAAGACAGACAATATCCCTGCCCTCTTATAGCTTCTATTTTAGCAAAAGGGAACAGATAATAAACAAAGAAGGAAAATATCTAATAGTGATAGTGATGAGTCATGTAGAGAATGGAACTAGGTGAGTGTGACACTGAACAAGTGGCCTCTTCAGAGTGGGTGGTCAAAGAAAATCTTTAAGTGGATATTTCAGTGGAGATCTGAAAAGGAGAACCAGCCACATAAAGACCATGAGGAAGAACGTTCCAGACAAAGGGNCACAGACATAGAGAATGGAACTAGGTGAGTGTGACACTGAACAAGTGGCCTCTTCAGAGTGGGTGGTCAAAGAAAATCTTTAAGTGGATATTTCAGTGGAGATCTGAAAAGGAGAACCAGCCACATAAAGACCATGAGGAAGAACGTTCCAGACAAAGGGAACAGCCATTACAAAGGCCAGTCAAGGAATCTTTCTTGCTCTAAGAATAAGCAAGAAGAAAAACAATTAGCATGGGGGTAATGAAAATGTATTGAAAAACAAGGAAAAGGAGATTTGTCATCATAAGCACTCAGAGAAAGAGCAGAACTCTGGAAATGTTTTCATACAGGAGTCAGAAAACAATGCTGAAAGCTTTTGCCACTTTTAGGAGAACAAGAAAACACTCAGGAGAACAAGAATCAATAAAGCAGGAAGAGGAAGCCAAATAAGATAACATGATCAGATGAGGAAAGCAATAAATTATACTTGCCAACTACCAGGAAACTAAACCAGAATAACAACTAAAATGTATATCAGAGAAAGTAAAGAGAGAGTCTGATACAGTTTAAAATAAATTCATTACGTAACAGAAAAAAGATAACAAATATTAAAGTGAGGAGAGAAAATATGATAGATATGGTAGACACTAAAATAAGTAATACCCACAAAGCAGATCCAACCTAAATATTTAATGTTAAGAAATCATTTGCACCGTGAAAGAGTTTACACTTTGGAGCTATTATAGCTACTACAAGTTTTTATTGACAAGTGAAAATGTTCATGATACAACTAAGGAAAACAGTAGGATACAGACATGATATAAAGTATAATAAAACAGTAAGTTCTTCCATTTATTGAGAATTTACCATGTACCGGAAATGTGACTATCTTACTAAATTTTATTTTATTCTTAGAACAATCCAAAACAATGACACTCTTTTATTTTGTAGATGAGGAAACACATTCAGAGAGGTTAAGAAACTTTCCAAAGTTCACACAGCTAGTAAGTAGTAGAGTTTGATTTGAACCTGTAGTTGGAAGATTTCAAAGCTTCTGCTCTTAAGCACATATACCATATCATATTCAAATTACAACTTCAGTTACATTTTAAAATACACCAAAAAACCAGAGTGAAAATGCATTCAGGGGGTTTAAGAGAGTTACTTCTGGTGATTATTTTCTCTGCATACACGTATATAATTTGTTATTTTAACAAATAAACAACTAGAAGAGAGAAGAATACAGAACTTTTAGTTGGGGAACTCATGAAAAAGACTTAAACATTAAATAGAAACGTTAAGGTCTTCACATACAGTTTGGAATTGAAATAATGGCTGTAGATGAGATGTCCCAGAAAGAATGTGTAGACTACGCATAGAATCATGAACAGGAATATTCAAGACATAGAGAGAGGAATCAGGGTAGTAATTCCTGTCCCCAGAAACAGAGACACTTCCTATGGCTTAGAAAATTCTCTAGAAAGATCAAACAGGCAAACATTTTACTAACAATTCCATGCCATTTGTATAAAGGTATGTAACTCTTCGGTGAAAGGAACAAATATGCTGATAAACATGCATATACTTCAATCTATTACAACAATAATGATAGGTAACCCAAGATCTACAGAATTTCTGAGCCAAAATAAAAGTCCACAGTATAAAATATAACTGGTCTCAGAAATTTGTGCATTATCCTCATATTATAATGCTTATAGGCATCTTCCAGCCGAAGATTTAACCTTATTATAATCATTGACTCAATTTAGCAAAGGTAAAACTAGATTCTCATAAATTTTTAATCTTTAGAAAGCACAGAAAATCCTATCTTCATAGAAGTTTAAAAAGTTGAATTGTGAAAAGAGTAATAAAAGGATATCCTCAATGACTGACCATTTTCAAGGTTAATCAAAGACGTGTTGTTTATCACCTACTATGTGCTTAGGTTTAAAGATATAATTCCAGACTTTTAAAACTAAAGGGAAGATCAGGATCTTCCAATCCTTAAATGTTACAGATGAGACCAGTGCTTGATAAATAGTAAAGGCTCAATATTTTAAACCATCAAATGACCAGATTTAAAGCCCTGTATTCCCTTGACATCATATAGTAAGAAATGATTATAGCTGTTTCCATAGTTTTAAAAACAATTAAGGTTCTATAGAACGCACATACTTTTATATGCTAGCTTTGAGAAGAAAACATAAAATTAACTTTTCTTAATTATGAGCCATATTTTGTTATAGTAAATTTTCAACATAAAAAAGAAATGATTATACATTAAGCCAGTTAAAAAAGTCTGAGCTTATTCTTAGAAATCTGTAATAAATTTCATTAGTCTATTTTACAATGATTACTGTTTAATATCCAATTACTTAACTCTTAGTAAGGGTTGACTGTGGAAAACAAAACTACCCTAAACAATTTAAGCAAATAAAATCACAAGCAACAAATAATTGCCGATACATGTTATCATGTCCGTAAATATTTGATGAATGCCTATTATGTACAAAACCCTGCATTATATACAATGTGATGTAAATATGCATTAGATGCAGGCAGTCATGCTCTGAAAGAGCTCTCTTAATGATGCTGTAAGCAAAGACATGCTCAAATTACTTCAGTGCAGAACCAAATATGAGAAAATTCATTACAGGGAAAAAATGGTTCACAGACAAAAGAGACTCTCCTGATCATCTGAAAATCCCGTGGACAGAGGGATGGGCTGGTAGGCTACAATCCATAGGATCACAAAGAGTTGGACACGACTATGGACTACATTTTCTTTCTTTTTTTTTTTTCCTTTCTTTCTTTTGATTATCTGCTTGGATTGATCAGGGAAGGCTGATAGGGCATACAATTTCATGAGGGTCTTGGAGAACAGGTAGGATTTCAATAGCTGGAGACAGGAAAAGGGCAGTCTGGACCACATTATCAGATAAGCAGTTTTTAAAGATCATATTGATTGGAGTGTGAAGAATTTAGTTAAATACCAAGCATTGTTAAAGTTACCCCAAATATTTCACAACTTCCTCCCACTCTTCATCATTTCCTCTGCCACCACTTTTGTTCAGACTCTCCTCATTTCTTATTTTCCCTACTACAGTAGTCACCTAACTGACAGGAAACCATGTATTATCATTCACTGCCATATCCCTAACACTTTGCACAGTAAATGGTGCATAATATTTGTTAAAGGGATGAAAATCCAATTATACAGTGTCTAACACTCTTTATCCTGTGTTGCAAATACCAGACAATACTATACGCTCTGTTTTATTTACCAAAGAATACTTTTTAGAAAATTGGAACATTGTCAGAGCTTTCTACATCATTGCAGAAATCCTTACTACAGATAGGAACCCCAACAGAACACACCACCGCACACCACCAACTGGGTAACTCTTACCAAAGTGTGCCCTCCCTGACAGTGTGTAACGTGTACTGTCAAAGTGAGGAAGATGCTCACACTGAGATGATGTTTGCAGCACAGCAAGTCCTATATGGCTGACCTCTTTCTATACCAGATGAATCATTGGAATAAAACTTTTAACATGGTAAAACATATGAAGAATGGTATACTGCAAGACTAAAAACATCTAAGACTAATAAAAGATTAATGCCATTCTGCACTGCAAACCTCCACCCTTAATTCTTTATCTACCTTGTTTATTAATTTTCCTCATTAACTTTCTCATATATAAATACATATTTGGTTTTTGTCTGACCCCACGCCAATCTCCATCAAAATATAAGTTCAATAAGAACAAAGATTCATCATTTTTAACATAGTCATCACCGAGGCTCCCCTGGTAGCCCAGTGGTTGAGAGTCTGCTTTGCAATCCAGACTACATGGGTTCAATCCCTGGTCCAGGAAGATCCCACATGCTGTGGAGCAACTAAGTCTGTGTGTTGCAACTACTGGGCCCACATGCCCTAGAGCCTTTGCTCTACAAGAGAAATTACTGCAATGGGAAGCCCAAGCATCATAACTAGAGAGTACTCACTTCTCGTTTTAACTAGAGAAAGTCCGCGTGCAGCAACAAAGACCTAGCACAGCCAAAAATAACTAATGAAATGTTTAGCACTTAGTAATTACACAATAAATCTTTGCACAATTATAAGCAGAACAAATCATTAGAATTTTTTGACCAATAATTACTACTACACATGCCAGACATTATATTAAACAGTGGGAATACATTTCTTCCATACATTTATTATCTTATTGAAAAGTCACTTTGACAATATTTTATATTTCCTACTAAGTTTGTATTAAATCCTCTTCCCAAAATTTAGTCTTTTAATCAAGGACCATACAATGTCTCTCCGTTAAAAAAAAATTCCTTCTTATCTCTCAGTTGAATTTTTAAAGTTTCTTCATACAGGTCTTAGAAGTTTTTATTGGGTTATCACTAAAGGGCTTTCCTAGTGGCTCAGTCGGTAAAGAGTTTACCTGCAATGCAGGAAAGCTGGGTTTGATCCATGGGTTGGGGAGATTTCCTGGAGAAGGAAATGGCAACCCATTCCAGTCGTCTTACCTGGAGAATTCCATAGACAAAAGAGCCTGGTGGGCTATAGTCCATGGGGTCACAAAGAGTCGGACATGACTGAATGACTAACACTGAACAATTAAATTTTATGGCTTTTGTAAATGGAATGTTTTCCCTTATATATTCTATTTATTTATCTAGTTTTGGCTGTGCTGGGTCTTCATTGATTTGCCCAGGCTTTCTCTAGTTGCAGTGAGTGGAGGCTACTCTTCCTTGCAGTGTGCGGGCTTCTCATTGTGGTGGCAGCTCTTACTGTGGAGTACGTGCTCTAGGGCACACAGGCTTCAGAAGTTGCAGCACAGAAGCTCAGTACTTGCACCTTCGTGGGCTTTAGAGTACAGGCTCAAGAGTTATGGTGCACAGGCTCAATTGCTCCATGGCATGTGGGATCTTCCCAGATAAGGGACTGAATCTGTGCCCCCTTCATTGGCAGGCAGATTCCTATCCACTGCACTATCAGTGAAGTCCCCATTATATATTCTAAATGGCTATGTCTGATACAGATAAAAGGTATTGTTTTGTAATTTTTACCTTATATCCAACTACATTTTAGAATTTGTATTAAAATTCTGTGAACAAAGAAGATGTTTTTAAGTCTTAGTTTTTGTAGGTACATGACCCTATCTTCTAAAACTTGATCATTTTTGTTTCCTCCTTCCTGTGAACCATGCCTCTTTATTGACACTGGCCATAGTTTACAGATACATATTTTAAAATGGTGATAGAGGGCATCTTTGTTTTATTACTGCTTAAGGAACAACTCACATTTATCATTAAGTATTATGCTTATTTGTTAGTTTCAGACAGATAATTATTTTTCTTGTTAAGAGTACAACTTTCTATAACTCACTAACTCTAAATATTAAAACGGGCAATGAATTTTTTTCAAACACCTTCAGCATTTACTGTATCTTTTATTTCTTAGGAAATCTACTGACAGACTGCATCATATGAGTAGCTTTCACGGTATTAAAGAATTCACACTCTGGAATAAAACTTTCCTAGTCACAAAGGGTTAATACTTCTCATACATTCCTAAATGTGTCTGGTTTCTTTTTTATTGAGAATAGGCAACTGGTCTACAATTTGGTAGACCACAACTGGTCTATACAAACATGTCATAAGTTCATTTATTTAAGTTTCTGGTCAAGAAAGCACTTACAATGCAGGGGCTAAAACGTCAGGAAGAAAGCATGAAATCTGGGAGGGCAAAAATTTCTTAGAAAGATGCAAAAATTACTGAGCATAAAGNACACACACACACACACACACACACACACACATTCCTTTTGGTTTCATTTTAATTGGGCATCACAACTTCTTGACAATTCTAGGGAAATATTTTCAGAAAAATGGTGCAGGTGTTTATATTTTTCAAGATATGTACTTTTCTTTCTTCATGTTCTTCTTGAGTCACTGCTCATAAAAAGAAATGATGTGTCTATGGAAAGAGCCAGCATTGATCTCCTTGATTACTTATTCTCAGAGAGTCGATGTAATAGTGTTACCACAATGTGTTTCTGATGTTGTGGGATTGTGTTGTTGGGGATTCCAGAATGACACTTTGTAGAATTACCCTGGGGATTGACTATGCTGTTATTTTCTTCCTTTAGTGTTGGCCTCTAGGTTTACTTGATATAGAATTAATCTAAAGAAGATAAAACATTTCCAATTGCTTGCCATCCTCTTGAGAATCACAGATTTCTAAGATCGTATGTCTAGTCTAGGGTTTGGTATGACAGATATTTATGTTTGATACAGAATAAAATACAAAACATACTTAACCTTTATTCAGTCTGCATTATAAATATATTTTACATGCTTTTGGCCACAGTAAATTATACTAATAACCTGTTATTGTAAAAATGTTGAGTATTTTCTGTCTCTTTGAATGATTATTTATTTGCTAAAAGTATAGGATTTATTTTAACACTCTTGACAGAAGGAAAAAAATACCTCTTAGTGAAGTGTTACTTTTCAAGCAGTTTTTTTATATCTGTCCAAAAAATAGCTGTAGAGATGACACAGGAAAAATGTCTAAATAGTATAAATGATCTGGAATTGCCCCTACCGCTGCTTGATTGTAGAAAGAATATATATACTATAATATTTACTTATAGTTGCACTAATACATTGATTTAATTGGCTGTAAGTAGTTTTTCATTAAAGAAGAACAAATGAAATGTTCTATGCATTTCTGGAAAGAAAAATACCCCCTTAATTTCTTCTCCATCCATACCCATATTAGAATACATTTTCCCTGGAAACAATGTAGTAAAACACTAGCTTAAAGCTTCTGTGACATTCTAATTGATTCTTGACCTGAATGTGAAAGCTCTGAAGAATTAATATGAGAAGTTGCATTTATATTTCAGTTTAACATGCTGGCAAACTTGTACAAGCCTCTGCTCATCATCCAGTGTTCTAGATATAAGTATTTAGAATAATCCTTGATTTTTTTCTTATAGGAGGTTAAATATTGTACAGTTATTTAATTTTAATATTAAAAAAAATAGCATTTATTCCTACTATTAGGAAGCCAGGATCTGAATTACTACATCTCTCTGAATCTACTTAAAAAAATTATTTTTAATTGGAGGATAATTGCTTTACAATGTTGTGTTGGTTTCTGCCATACATCAACATGAATCAGCCATAGGTATACTCATGTCCCTGATGTTGAAGCTGAACCTCCAGTACAGATGGTCAGATAGCATCACTGACTCAATGGACATGAATTTGAGCAAACTCCAGGAGACAGTGTAGGACAGGGAAGCCCAACGTGCTACAGTCCATGGGGTTGCAAAAAGTTGGACAGGACTTATGACTGAACAATAACAACATACACATGTCACCTCCCTCAGTAACCTCCCGCTCACCTCCCATGCTATCCCAGCCCACTGTGTTGTCACAGAGCACTAGGCTGAGTTCCTGCGCCATACTGGAACTTCCCATTAGCGATTTGTTTTACACATGGTAATGTGTAATGTGTAAAACCCATTCCTTTCTAGTCTTCCCTGTTTAGTGTTGCCAGATTCCTATTTCTAAACAGCAGTTTGTTGATTCTTTTCTCAAGAACTCACATTTGGTGTCCAGTGGCTATGGACTGTGGAGTACTCATTTCAATCCAGCTTTCATAGTTTCTGTGACCTCATTAAAAAAAAAAAGTTTGTTTATTTAGATATTTGGTTTCACTGGGCCTTTTGGTTATGGCATGCAGGGTCTAGTTCCCTGACCAGGGGTTGAACCTGGGCCCCCTGCATTGGGAGCATGGTAGCCATTGGACTTCCAGGGAACTCCTGATCTCACTTTGTTTTGAAATTCCAAATGACCTCCATTTATTCAATAAAGAATCCCTCGACCAGTTGGGAAGTCTTGTTGGTCCACTAGTGCCCTCTGCCCATATAGCTTTCATGCATTTCTGAGTTCCTATCTTTGCCTGTTCTGTCCTTTTACTTTTCCCATAATGCTGACCACTTGTGTCCATCTACTTTCACCTCCCAGTGATCGTACACCTCCCACTGGCTGTGCTTGAATAACTCTCCCCATGATGAGATCGTGGTGTTGGTTTCTTAGCTATGTTACATCAGATGCTGTTGGATTGTATCAGAGTATATTTAAAAAACCAGAGCAGTTATCCTCAAATCCAAATAGAAAAATGAATGAAAGGGAAACCGAGTATAAGAGCTTAAGTAAAACTGAAGAAAGACAAATAGTTTCTAGAGAGGTGGTTTCTTTAGAAAGAAGGGGATGGAAGCCAACTTTTCCCATATGTTAGGGCCGATTAAGGTCTATGGTTCCCTGCTATGAAGAAGTCCCAGGAAAAGCTCGCCTGAGGGTGGCAACAGAGAGGCGTAAGACATCTGTGAGTATTCATATTGGTCTTCAGTTCATCTCTCTCCCAGAGAGAAGTGAAATATGCACATGTATTTAGAGCTGCTGGCTGGATTATATAAGAGGAAGTAGAGTGAGGCAGTGTGTTGGGGGTGGGGGCGGTCATTGCATCTAAACCTTTGATTCCAACTTTTTGCCTCCAGAAGCTTCATTCAACAAAATATCCAGAGCAGACAATTTTCCATCTACAAACTCACACTATCCAAACTTACAAGAAACAGGTGTGCAAATCACAGTGTCAGCTTGTTTATCGCCAGTGATGGGTATTCCTTTCCAGGGAACTGAAGGAGGGACTGGGGATTGCCTCATGAGCATGCTGTCAGGACAAAGGGCTGTAGGTCATTTAAGGAGTACTCCCCTTTGTCTAGAGAAAAGTCTGTGAACTCCCCTACTCTACGAAAGAGAAGTGAATAATATTAACATGAAGAGATGAACTGAAACATGTGCTCCCTCCCCTACAAGAATCAATGAAAAGCAGTCTGACTTATAGAAGGCTGAATGATGAAATTTAGTGAAGTGGTCAATTTCAGTTCAGTTCAGTTCAATTGCTCAATCATGTCCGACTCTTTGCCACCCTATGGACTGCAGCATGCTGGGCTAGCCTGTCCATCACCAACTCCCCGAGCTTGCTCAAACTCATGTCCATCGAGTTGGTGAAGCCATCCAACCATCTCATCCTCTGTTGTCCCCTTCTCTTCCTGTCTTCAATCTTTCCCAGCATCAGGGTCTTTTCCAAGGAGTCAGCTCTTTACAACAGGTGGCCAAAGTATTGGAGTTTCAGCTTCAGCATCAGTCCTTCCAGTGAATATTCAGGACTGATCTTCAGAATGGACTGATTGGATCTCCTTATAGTCCAGGGAACTCTCAAGAGTCTTCTCCAACACCACAGTTCAAAAGCATCAATTCTTTGGTGCTCAGCTTTCTTTATAGTTCAACTCTCACATCCATGTATGACTACTGGAAAAACCATAGCTTTGACTGGACAGGCTTTTGTCGGTAAAGTAATGTCTTTGCTTTTCAATATGCTGTCTAGGTTGGTCATAGCTTTTCTTCCAAGGAACAAGCATCTTTTAATTTCATGGCTACAGTCACCATCTGAAGTGATTTTGGAGCCCCCCAAAATAAAGTCTGTCATCATTTCCATTGTTTCCCAATCTGTTTGCCATGAAGTGATGGTACCAGATGCCATGATCTTCATTTTTTGAATGTTGAGTTTTAAACCAACTTTTTCATTCTCCTCTTTCACTTTCATCAAGAAGTTCTTTAGTTCTTCTTCGCTTTCTGCCATAAGGGTGGTGTCATGTGTGTATCTGAGGTTATTAATATTTCTCCTGACAGTCTTGATTACAGCTTATGCTTCATCCAGCCCAGCATTTCTCATGATGTACTCTGCATATAAGTTAAATAAGCAGGGTGACAATATATGACCTTGACGTACTCCTTTCCCAATTTCCCAAAGTGGTCAAGGGGAGGTAATAATAAAGCCCTGCTGCTGTTGCTAAGTCGCTTCAGTCGTGTCTGACTCTGTGCGACCCCATAGACAGCAGCCCACCAGGATCTACCGTCTCTGGGACTCTCCAGGCAAGAACACTGGAGTGGGTTGCCATTTCCTTCTCCAGTGCATGAAAGTGAAAAGTGAAAGTGAAGTCGCTCAATCGTGTCCAACTCCTAGTGACCCCATGGACTGCAGCTCACCAGGCCCCTCCATCCATGGGATTTTCTAGGCAAGAGTACTGGAGTGGGGTGCCGTTGCCTTCTCCAATAATGAAGCCCTAAAGTATTACTTTTCAAAGAATGAAATACAGCTTATGATGTAGAAGTAATTGGAATTTCCAGTGGAAACATGTTTTTTTTTTTCTAGTGGAAATTATGTTTTTAAAATAATTGTTTTGTGGTGTTAAAAAGGTTTTGATTTTAGATCCTCTGGGAGAAGCAGCTGCAGTTTCCCCTTTCAGAGGAGACCAAGCTAGATCTTCCCTACTTTCTGTTGGGTTTAGCTAATTCAACAAGGCAACAAAAGCTGCTGATATTCAAAACCTGAAGAAGGCAGAGGGGGACACTCACCCAGAGAGCAGTGGTGGCTCCTGAGGGAAGGAGGAGTGGGATGAACACTTCTGGTGATAGCATTGGGAGAAATGGGTGAGAGGCTGTAGGATGTAAAGAAGTAAGAGGAGGGGTAAAGGAGGAGGATGGCACAAGTACAATCTCTTTGAATGATTTAGAGAGCATCTGTGTGGGATGGAGAAGCTGCGTCCTGGAGGTCTGCCCTGATTGGTAATAAGAGGAGAGAGTTGCTAATGCTTCCCTGGTGGCTCAGATGCTAAGGAGTTTGCCTGCAATGCGGGAGACACAGGTTCATTCCCTGGGTTGGGAAAGATCCCCTGGAGAAGAAAATGGCAACCCACTTCAGTATTCTGGCTTGGAAAATCCCATTGACAAAGGAGTCTGGCAGGCTACAGTCCATGGTGTTGCAAAGAGTTGGACATGACTGAGCAACTTCATGTTTTCACTTTCCCCCTTTTCCCCTACAACTGTAGCCATTCCC
>SJYV01013143.1:0-16999 GCA_006410875.1 Neotragus pygmaeus | reverse complement strand
ATTTTCTTGAAGAGATCTCTAGTCTTTCCCATTCTGTTGTCTTCCTCTATTTCTTTGCATTGATCGCTGAAGAAGGCTTTCTTATCTGTCCTTGCTATTCTTTGGAACTCTGCATTCAGATGCTTATATCTTTCCTTTTCTCCTTTGCTTTTCGCTTCTCTTCTTTTCACAGCTGTTTGTAAAGACCTCCCCACACAGCCATTTTGCTTTTTTGCATTTCTTTTCCATGGAGATGGTCTTGATCCCTCTCTCCTGTACAATGTCACAAATCTCATTCCATAGTTCGTCAGACACTCACTCTATCTATCAGATCTAGGCCCTTAAATCTATTTCTCACTTCCACTTGTTACAAAAGGAGATGGACTTTTTCCTATGAACCTCTGTGGTGTCTGTGTGGCTGTGTCTGCTGGGGCTTTTCATGCCTCTGGCCAGAGTCAGGGATCCATTCCACAACATGTTGCTGCTGGGGCCTGCCTGAGACCCCACGGGCTCAGTGCCATGGGCATGTGGCTGATGAAGTCGAGGCCAAGGGTAGAGTGCAGGGGGAGGAAGGTGGGAAGCCTTTGAACACCATGTTCAGGAGGGGCAGGCTGTGAACAGAAGGTTCTTTGTGGGTATTATTTATTGTTGTCCATCTCTCAAAGTGACATGTGCAATTAAAACATTTAATAAAATGGGAATATGTAAATATAAGCAGGTAAACATTGCTCCATCCAGGGATGGTCCGTTTGGGGTTTCTTTCCCAGCTGGCGTGTTGGTAGCGTGGGACTCTGGAGTGGCTGGTGGGCCCTGCACCCCACTCAGTGTGTGTCACGTGCGCTGTTGCCGCTGCGCCTGGGGCCCCAGTGCCCAAGTCCCTGATGGGGTGGGGAGGAATAGCCTTCCCGGGCTTTGCACAAGAAGGGGCTGAGCAGAGAGCTCCCTGTTGTGTAGGGTTCCCAGGGTCTCAGGCTTGGGCTTAGAAGTGCTGAGTCCCTGCCAAGGAATATCTGTTCTGCCCCACAGGCCTCCTGATCACGTGCCATGTGGCGCACATCCCTCTGCCGGCCGGATACCGAGAAGAAATTATACGGTACCTGCGATCTGTGCAGCTCCCCGACGGCGGCTGGGGCCTGTGAGTCTGCTGACCCCGGGTCATGGCATGTGTGTGTGTGCATGTGAGCATGTGTTCTTATGTGAGAGATGTGCCTGTTGGCGAGGAGTTACTGTAGCTGTGGGCTGGGAGTGGGTGGGGAGAGAGCCTGGCAGGAGAGAATTGGGCTGGGGGCTCCATGCAGGCGGGTCCAGGTTTCCCTGGTGCTTCTTATCCTGCAGCTGGGGCATGGGCCCCTCCTGGGCTCGCTGATTCCATACCGGCAACCTTCATTACAGAATCCTGGGAGGACAACTGAGCTCTGTTCACCTCCTGGACGGAGTCGTGGGCGTCTCAAGCTTGGGATCCCAGCCCTCTGGCCTGTGGGCCCTGGGGCAGACAGGATCTCGGCAGTGCCCTTTCCCACATGGCTGGCTGCCTTTGGAGTGTGCTCTGTGGGCCTCAGTGATGTAGAGTCTTAGCTGAGTCACTGCCACACGACACTGGTCCTGTCGATTCAGTGTGAGAAGTGGACAGAGGAGGCGGGCAGGCCTGGGGAGCAGTTTGGAACTGCTCCGTTGTCAGTGCAGGAGCTTCTACCCGAGTATGGCTGTAGTGGATGTTTCTTATGTAGTTATGTCGTTCTTGATTTGCTGAGGAAACTTAATGAAAGCGTTGTTTAATTTCTTCAGTAATGGAAGACATCATTTTCTCATCTGCCTCCTGCCGTAGGCACATTGAGGACAAGTCCACAGTATTTGGAACTGCGCTCAACTATGTGTCTTTGAGACTTCTGGGTGTGGGGCCTGACGATCCTGACCTGGTGCGAGCCCGGAACCTTCTTCACAAGAAAGGTACCCCCTGTGCAGAACACACTGGCAGTAAAGAGGTCGTGTTACCTCAGTGTAAGGAGGGCTCACAAATGGGAACTCTTAATAGACAGGTGCAAGGAAGGCATCAAAGCGGGAGTAGGAGGAAGCTGTCTGCCCTTGCTAGTAAAATTTCAGAGCACAAATTAAGATTGCCGAGTTTCACAGTTCTGTTCCACAAATCAGCATGGACTCATGAAGGACACGCTGGCGCATTGCTTGCGGGAGTGTTCCTTCCCAGAGGGCAACGGGGCCGCGTGTGTGGGGTGGAGCTGGTGGAGTTCTGCGCACCCCGCCGCCTGCTCTACTGTGTGCCTGGCAGCATTCCTGGTGGTGGCTGCTCTCCCCTCGCCCCAGGAGGCCCTTCAGCTCCTGCTGCTCAGAGATCATCCACTGCTGCTCTGGCCCGCCTGCTCTCCCGCCTGCCCCTCACAGACATTCCTCATGCTGTTCATGCTTCCAGCTTTGCACTCACACACCAGAGGGCCTTCCTGTGGGCATCTTGAGGCCCCTTCCCGGCTCAGGGCTTCGCCTGCACTGCTTTGTTGCCGGGGTCCAGCCCCAGTGGATCCAGGGTGATTCAAAGGTGGGGACGGAGTCAGCGTCCTTGGAAAAATACATATTTAATTACAGATATATAGAGAGATTAGAAACGGATAGTGTAGTAGGAAAATTAGTGGACAAAAAGAGGCTGAATAACTTGGTTTATGTGGAATAGCATCCATGCTCCAGATGAGAATTCAGCCAGAAAAATGGGGAGCAAGAAAGAACGACATGGGGGAGTCAGTCTTTCCAGAAACTGATCCCATTTCTTTTATTTTTAGGTTTGCTTATATACCTTTTATTACACATAGGGATGAATACAGAGTCACGCAGGGGTCAGCAGTCCTGACCTTTATCAAAATCAGATGCTTTACATAAAAAAAAGGTCTTAGGGGTTTTACATCATCTTCTGGCCATGAGGCCTGCTGACATTTTATGATCCTTTCTTTCTGATAACCAAAAAACTTATTTTTTCCAAGGGTATTTTTTCTTAAACCAGGCACCACCCTCCAAATAAAGTTGCATTTCTATAGGGTGAGGGTGTAGTGAGTTACAATCAAGAAAGGAATTTATTTAACCCAAGGTTAACATGATTAATCTTAAAGGTTAATACTTATTTCTCCTATATGCTAGTTATATTTATTATAATGGCAGGGAATATGGAGATTTAGCAGCAAACATCATTCCAACAAATAAAAATCCTTTCACCAATATTCCCCTTAAGATCTGTTTAGTCTTAAGATAGTGATAAAGTTACATTTTTACATAGCAAGGACACANTTCTTTCTGATAACCAATAAACTTATTTTTTCCAAGCGCATTTATTCTTAAACCAGGCACCACCCTCCAAATAAAGTTGCATTCCTATAGGGTGAGGGTGTAGTGAGTTACAATCAAGAAAGGAATTTATTTAACCCAAGGTTAACATGATTAATCTTAAAGGTTAATACTTATTTCTCCTATATGCTAGTTATATTCATTATAAGAGCAGGGAATATGGAGATTTAGCAGTGAAACATCAGCCCAACAAATGAAAATCCTTTCACCAATGTTCCCCTTAAGATCTATTTAGTCTTAAGATAGTGATAAAGTTACATTTTTGCATAGCAAGGACACAGTGATTTATAACAAAGTACAGTGATCTATTACAAAAGAGAAAATTCATTAACTCAAAAAGTCTAGTATTGCTAACCTTAAAAACTACTATATTTCCTTTTTTATACTCCAAATACATTGATTAATACATTCCCAGGTGCCTAAGGATATGGAGGCCTGGCAGCAATCATTGACTCAACAATGAGAAAAGCCCTATGCTAGTTAAGACTCTCAAAATACTCCAAAACTCTCTGTGCTGTTTATGGTTGAGAGGTAGTAAACAATCATGTGCATAGTGACAGGAGTATGGATAATCCTGTCACACAAGCTAGTTTGCCAGCAGAGAGGTTTGACCTGAGACACCCTTGTCCCACCCAGAGCAGGGAATTAGCAGCAATTATTGGCACAAATGAAAAACCCTTCACCAATATAATTCCTAACCAACCCACTATACTAATAATTTCTAACTTCCCAAAAGAATTTGCCTTTAGTAAGTCTAAAACATCTCGTGCTTCTCACGGTCAGGAGGCTGTAAACAATCACATGTGGCTGGACGAACCTATACAGGCAGGCTAGATAACCTTCAGAGGAGTCCGTAAGTTGAAACATTCTTATCACGCCCAGGAATTTTTATTGACTTGGAGCTGCAAGTTAACTCCTTCTCCGAGAGAAATGGTTATGGGGGAGAACCCCCCGTAAACTCAGAGGTGTAGGTGAGAGCATAAAACAGACTCCGGTTTTGGGGGTAGATGCTCAGGAAGAGGGGGTTTCCTGAGGTTTGATCATGCCTTTGCGTATACCAAGCCTCCTTCCTCGTGACCTTTGCCATGGGCGGAGTTCCTCACGCTGGCTCCTGGCAGTTTGTCAACTCCAATGTTAGCTGGGCCTTTGAAAAGGAACTCAGTTTGAGTTCATTATAAAAAAATTAACAAAATAAAATCCATTAAATAATCACACATTAAATGTTCATGAAGTATGAAGCATTTTTCTAAGCATTGTGAAGGACAGTGATTACAAAGTGTTTGTCCACTGAGGGCTCATGATAGTAATAGATGACTTTATTCTGTTTCTTTAAAATGTATTACTCACTAATCCAAATTTCCATCCTGTGACATCAGATCATGAAGTATTCTTGTCGGATAGATATAGAAATTTAGACTCTGAAAGATGAGCTGACCTACAGAAGGTTACTCTTGAAAATTAGTTGTTGTTATTGTTGTTCAGTCACTAAGTCTGACTCTTTGTGACCCCATGAACTGCCACACACAAGGCTACCCTTCCCTTCACTATCTCCCTGAGTTTGCCCAAACTCATGTCCATTGAGTAAGTAATGCCATCCAACCATCTCATCCTCTGTCACCCACTTAGTACCTGAGATTCAAATATAAGGAGTCTGGCTCCAGAGTCTAAGACCTTAGCCATGACATTAACTGGAAGAGAAACAGTCAGCTTTGATGTCTCTGAAGTAAGGAAAGCTATGTAAAGTACTAGAGTAGAGTGGAAACAAATACCGTCCTATGACAGAGGAAGACATCACTTCTAACTTGGGGTGCGGAAGGATGTGTGGAGAGGAAATCGTGATTAGATCAGGTCTCGACTTGCTAAAAACTGTGAAAGTAGCTCCTTCTAATGAAGATTAAATAAGTTTTAATAAGTTTTTATAAAATATTAATATGCTCAAAGATTTCATAAAACAATGAAAACTCAGTTTTGTTCTGATAGATATTCACAATCTAAGTCTAGGATTTCTATGTAACCAATTAAAGTCTGCCTATTTCTTATGATATTTCTTAATAATTATAAATAGTATTTATCCAGTTGCTCAAGGCAGAAATTTTGGTAGCAAGTTTGACTCTAGGTTCACTCTGTCTTCCCCTTAAGACCTACCATAAATCCCTATCAAATATATATCCTATAATCCTTCAACATGTTTCATAAATCATGTTGCCTTGTACCTTGTACCAATGCTATTAATATTTTACAGCCTAAATGCAGGATGGTACAATTATCCTCAATAAATTAAATCCTGTGTTTCAGTCTGATCTTCTTTTTCTAGAGACATTTCTGAATCCTGATTGCTATATCCAATAGCTTTGTGTAAAGCACATACTTAATAACTCTTCAGTGTCTTCATCTAAGAAAATTATTGACTTAAAAAATTAAAATTGATGAGTAAAGGGAAGTCTTTAGAGGGCTAACTATGAAAAATATTAAAAATTTAATCAGAAACTTGGGACCGTAATTATTTTACAAACTGAAAATCCCAACTGATTATTTCTTCTTGTCCATACATATGTAAATGAGAAATACATTGTAGAGGAAATCAAAATAATATTATAGTAACACAGTTCTACTTATAGAAAGTTAAATACCTTTGGCAGTAAAACAACACAATTTGTATTAATTTGACAGGATTTTCTTTCCTTTTTTTTTTTTTTTTTTGGCCAAAACATGCTTGTGCCTAATGATCACCTTTTCTTTATAAATAGGAAACAAACTGAATAAAGGAATATTTGCAGGTTTCTTTTCTGCCCTATGTATAGTAATTTACAATGGCTTTAGAGAAGCTATTGAAAACGTGCATATCTCATCAAAGAAAAGAATTAAGTATGCACTATCCGACTTTCTTTACTTTGAAGTTTTTTCTTTCCGATTTTGTCCCCCGCCCCAGAGTGGTATTTATCTCCATCAGGCACTGCTGGTGGCATGCCCATACATCCCCAGCCCTCACTTTTGTTATGCGTGATGAAAACTTCTTCCTGCAGGCGCTGCACCTCTTTCCCTAAGGACTTTCTGTTGGCCCTAGGCGCACACTCTACCTGCTTACAAGGGAACCTGAGGCTATTAGCAGGCCCCTTGGTGTAGGGCTCAGCCCAGATGAACAGGGGTTGGTGGGCAAACAGCCAGCTTCCTTGTTCTTCAGGTGGAACGACTCTGGAGGATGCTCTGCTTTCCACAAGAAGTTCCAGTGTGAATGAGCCCGTTTCCCACAGTAAAGGCTTCCCTGATGGCTCAGACAGTGAAGAATCCGCCTGCAGTGCAGGAGACCTGTGTCCAATCCTTGAGTCAGGAAGATCCTGGAGAAGGGAATGGCTACCCACTCCAGTATTCTTACCTGGAGAATCCCGTGGACAGAGGAGCTTGGCGGGCTACACCCCATGGGTCACAAAGAGTCAGACTTGACTGAGTGACTAACACACTTCCCACAGTGATAACTTGCTTAATTTTTGTTGTTGTTGTTGTTGAAGTATACCTGAGGCTGATTTATAATGTTGTGTCAGATTCAGATGCACAGCACAGTGATTCATATATATATATATATATATATGTAAGTGTGTATATATATATATATATACACACACAAGCACATTCTTTCCCCTTATAAGTTATTGCAAAATATTTAGTATAGTTCTTTGTGCTATACTTATTGGTTATCTCTTATAGAGAGCAATGTAAACATGTTAATTCATATGCATGTACATATTAATACAAACATGTTAATGTGTACATCTTAAGCAGTGTGTACTGTGGTCCTTATTGGTTATCTCTTTAATATATAGCAGTGTGCTATAAAATAACCTGTATTAATGGACTTTTATTGATTCCCTTTCCTTCTCTGTCTAGCTTCTCTGGCTTGGAGTCACTTCTTAAATAAATATCTAGGTTCAAAGTTGGCTATTGGAAGAACCCAACATAAGACTTTACCAGTCACATCAGATGAAGGTTACAAATTCCAAGCTTCTACTCGATACCTGTAGTTCTTTCCACCAGAATCCCCTCCTCTTACTTGAAGGAGGAAGACAGAGAGAGAGGGAGGGAGGAAGGAGCAGGAGGAGGGGAAGGAAGAGGAGAAAGGATTGTGAGCGGGAGCTCTGGGCATCTCTCCCTGCCTTTTTCCCCCCTAATGTTATGAGTTGACTTTTCATATATGGAAAAATCCTACTAGACTACTAGTCACTATGTTTTTGCAAACTTTGCTGCTGTACACCAACTTCTAGGAAAGCTGTAAGCTTTTGTGGGACCCCTGACTCCTATCACAACAGGATTGGATAAGAGAACCTGCAAGCATCACAGTAAAATACATAAATGGTCTCAAGAAAGTGTTTACAGCCTTCTGAAGTAATTCACCCAGCACAGTCCCTTTGCAGTACCTAATTCTTGCTTAACCCGGGGTGCTGGTAACAAAGATAAATGATGCCATGACAGTTGGCAGTACAAGCAGGATGACATGTCAGAGAAAAAAAGCCATCAGTTCTGATTGTTTGCCAGCAGTTTATTTCTCTCTCCCTCATCAGACCGAAAGTGGCAGCTATAGTAGATGTGTGATTTATACAACCCAGCAGTGCTCCTTGCACAGATCTTTTTGCAAAGGAAAATGATGAGCAACACCTGTGACAGATACCTTCCACTCAAACATCAGAATCCTCCGATGATTTAAAGGAGGCAAAGGGGAGTGTCTGGGCTTTGCTTGGCAGGCAAATAAAAGAGAGGAAAAATTGTATTGGAGACATTATGTATTCTGTGATGCTGATAATGAACCCTGGTCAAGCTTTTGAGGGAAGAGAAGGAAGCCTCATTGATATTGGAGAGAATGGGTCAGTTTCTTGTTTCAATTGAGCTCTGTGGAAAAGCTCATGGAAGAACATCGTCTTTAGAGGAGGATCTGGGCTAGAACACCAACTTTGCTATTTTCTGGGTTGACAAGCTATTTTACCTCTATATGCTCCAGTTTTTTTAGTTGTAAAAAGTGATTTTAATAACTATGATAGTGAAAGTTGCTCAGTTGTGTCCAACTCTTTGCGACCCCATGAACTGTATAGTCCATGGAATTCTCTAGGCTAGAATACTGGAGTGGGTAGCCTATCCCTTCTCCAACAGATCTTCCTGACTCAGGAATTGACCTGGAGTCTCCTGCATTGAAGGTAGATTCTTTATCAACTGAGCTATCAGAGAAGCTCAAATAGCTATCATACCAGCTGACTATGTGAATTAATCTTTGGATTATGGGCTATTTACAGGTACACAGATGCATATGACTTAATCACGTTGTAGGAATGCAGGAATTTCTGGTGAATTACTTTCACGTTGGTCTTAATTACTAAGAACCTCCCAGATGCTAGAGCTGTGTTGACAATAGAAAATCAAAGGTACATAGAGCTCCCAGTCAAGTTTGAGAAGAGAGGCAGATTTAGCACAGGAGTGCTTGTATCTTTCTGATAAATACATGTCCTTCTTTTGTCTGTCTTTGAACAGAGAATTATTACTCCGCTTTTTTCCACAAACAGCTAGTTGAGGGATTTTGCTTCCATGGCACAGAATGAAACATGCTTGCATTAATCTGAAATTATATGTATATATATATATAACATTTAAACAAAACCTGTCTTGATGGTGATAAGGAAAGGTGATCTTTCATCAGATAAAATAGGAACTTTCTTTGAGTCTAGTAAGACGTTACCAGTAGTATAGTCTTATCTACTCTTGTGACCTGATGTCTCAGTTTTGTCTTCTATAACTGAAGCAGAAGCCTCAGGCATACTGAAATGTCAGTGAAACAAGCAAGAGAAAAGACTCTGTGATGGGATAGAAAATAAAGGCAGTGGGGGGAGCATTTCAGTGATGGTTCCTAAGGAGGAATCAGTGGGCTTGGTTGCCCTGAGCTTGAGTCAGTAAGCAAAGGTGGTGATGCTGTGTGTGAGGCAGGGTGAGAGGGTCCACCCTGCAGTGGTAAGGCTCAAGTCAGCAGGGTGGCAGACTTGTGTTTGCAAAAAGTTTGTCAAATTTAAAGAAATCTAATCTCTGAGTGAATATATGTAGGAAATGGTGCATATTCCCTGGGGTGGATTTGAAAAATGTTGGTGCAGTTGTTCTTGAGTCTGCTATTGATTAGATTAACCTGGAAAGCTTTCTCAAAACAAAAGGAAACACAACAAAACCAATGTCTAGATCCTACTCCCAAACCAATTAAGTCACAATCTCAGGGTAGAATCATTATATTATAAAAAGCTGTATGTGTACAAAACTCAAAAGGAGTTTATACTGAACATCTGTATATTTTTCATTTGTATTCTACGTTTAAAAGTTTGCTAGATTTGCTTTATCAAATATCTACCTGAACATCGTCTAGTAATGCATTCCGTTGGTACATTTTGAAGCAGATTGCAGATCTTTGCACACTGAATATGTCAGCTTGCATGTCGTTAACAAGAATACAATAGTGTTTACAACACTTGTCTTCTGTTATAAAATTTATATGCAATGAAATGCACATACCTTAGTCCATTTGCTGAGTTTTAGTAAATGCAAGAACCACTGTAACCCAAGCTTCTATCATGGTATAGAATATTTTTGTCACTCCAGAAAGTTTCCTCACGCCCTTTCCAAGTCAGTTCCTTGCCTCCATTCCCCAGGGGCCATCATTATTCTGAATTTTTTCCTCACCACAGATTATTAACTTTTTGAGAATTTCACACAAATGGAATCATTTGCTATGTATTTGCTTGTGTAAGGCATTGTTCACTTTGCAAAGCACTTTAGAGATTTATCTAGGCTAATGCCTCTAATAGTATATTTTTTCTTATTGTTGAGTTTTATACTACGGTATTGTATAAACATACTGCATTTTGTTTATTATTCATTCTCTTTTAAAGGGCACTTTGGCTGTTTTCAGTTTTTAGCTATTATAAGTAAACCTACTATGGGCATTCTTTTACAAGTCCTTTTGTGAACATATGTTTTCCTTTTGTAGGAGGAGAATCACTAGGCCTTGGGGTAAGCTTAGTGCCATTTTACAAGAAATTGCCTAAACTTTTTTTTTTCTAGAAGATTGCACCATTTTTTGCATTCCCACCAACAATTACAAGAGAATCCTAGTTTGTTCCACAGCATTTGATGACATCTTGTTCTTCCAGTATTTTGGAGATAAAATTGATATGCAACACTGAATTCTTTGATTTACATCCATCATGATGTGATTAGCACAATAAGTTTGGTGATTAATATTTTTTTATTTTATTATTATTATTATTTACTTTATAATATTGTATTGGTTTTGCCATATATCAGCATGAACCCGCCACGGGTGTACATAAATTCCCACTCCTGAACCCCCTTCCCACCTCCCTCCCCATACCATCCCTCTGGGTTATCCCAGTGCACCAGCCCCAAGCATCCTGTACCCTGCATCGAACCTGGACTGGCAATTCATTTCTTATATGATATTATACATGTTTCAATGCCATTCTCCCAAATCATCCCACCCTCTCCCTCTCCCACAGAGTCAAAAAGTCTGTTTTGTACATCTGCGTCTCTTTTGCTGTCTCACATACAGGGTTATTGTTACCATCTTTCTAAATCCCATATATATGTGTTAGTATACTGTATTGGTGTTTTTCTTTCTGGCTTACTTCACTCTGTACAATCAGCTCCAGTTTCATCCACCTCATTAGAACTGATTCAAATGTATTCTTTTTGATGGCTGAGTAATACTCCATTGTGTATGTGTACCACAGCTTTCTCATCCATTCATCTGCTGATGGACATCTAGGCTGCTTCCATGTCCTGGCTAGTCATTCCGGCATACATACATTGGTATCTCATTGTCCTGACAAGTAATATCAACTACTTTTTCATACACTTACCAACCATTTATGTATCTTCTTTTGTGACTTTTAAGTTGTTTGGCCACTTACATTAGGTTCTTATCTACTTACTATTAAGTTGAAGGGTTTTGTTGTCATTTGCTTGTTTTTACATATCCTAGGCAGTCATTTGTCAGATATATGTTTTATGGAAACTTTTCTCTTGATCTGTGTCTTGAAAATGTATTTTCTTTATCATATTGTTTAATGAGAGAAGTTTTACAAATTGCTAAAATCTAATTTATATTTTTATAGTCATTGCTTTTTTAGCTGGTCTAGGGGCTTCCCTTTACCAGGTCAGTTGGTAAAAAATCCATCTGCAATGCAGGAGACCCCAGTTCAATTCCTGGGTCAGGAAGATTCCCTGGAGAAGGGATAGGCTACCCACTCCAGTATTCTTGGCTTTCCATTGTGGCTCAGCTGGTAAATAATCTGCTTACAATGCAGGAAACCTGGGTTTGATCCCTGGGTTGGGAAAATCCCCTGGAGAAAAGAAAGGCCACCTGCTCCAGTATTCTGGCTGGGAGAACTCCATGGACTATATATAGTCCATACGGTTGCAAAGAGTTGGACATGACTGAGAAACTTTCACTTTTAGGGTTTCCCAGGTGGTGCTACTGGTAAAGAATCCATCTGCCAATGCAGAAGACCTAAGAGATGTGGATTTGATCCCTTGGTCGGGAAGATCCCTGGAGGAGGGCATGAAAACACACTCCAGTATTCTTACCTGGAGTAACCTGGCAGAGTAACCAGAGCGACTGAGATTCCTGGTCTCTAAGAGTTGGAAATGACTGAAGTGACTTAGCACGCATGCAAGAAAAATTCGGTTTTCATACTTTTTTCAAATGATTCTAACTTATAGCCAAAAGTGAGACCATCTGGATTATAGAAACCAGTAAACTTCTCTGACAAGCTACACAGCTATTAAGAAAATTAAAACATCAAATTTGGGAAAAAAATTAACATATTTGGGAGAAATGTTATCTTGAGAGAACTTGAGTATCCAGTCTTCATACCAGGGCACTGAGCTTATGGTAGCTGGTTAATCCCAGGCCCTCTCAGAGTTTATAACATGCTCCATGACTAGACCATGATGATTTTAGGTACTGGGTAATGTGTGTGTGCTAAGTAGCTTCAGTCTTGTCCTACTCTTTGCAACCCCATGAGCTGGAGCTGGCCAGGCTCCTCTGTCCATGGAATTCTCCAGGGAAGAATACTGGCATGTGTTGCCATGCCCTCCCCCAGGGGATCTTCCTGACCCAGGGATCAAACACACATCTCTCACATCTTCTGCACTGGCTCGGTGGTAAAGAATCTACCTGCCAATGCAAGGGACTTGGGTTCGATCCCTGAATCAGAAAGATTTCCTGGAGAAGGAAATGGCAACCCACTCTAGTATTCTTGCTTGGGAAATCCCATGGACAGAGGAGCTTAGTGAGCTAAGGTCCATAGGGCTGCAGGAGGAATAGCTAAACAAAAACAACCACAAGATACAAGTTGTAATATTGGGGGCATTGGTGACTATAGTTGAATAGGAAAATGGGGAATCAGGAGTTAACATTCTCAGAACTGAGATCTTCAGTGTTCTATCCTTACCAGGAATAGACTAGTATATTGGTTCATATAATTTTCCTAAAAAAAGTGTATGGAACACGTTATGGAAAAACCAGAAACTAAACCTACTACATTTGTTGGCAAATGCTGCATTAGTTTGAACTTAATTTGGATTAAGACCACAAGATCAAAATGCTCAGGAAGGGAAGAAAGATCAGTTCATGGAAATACTGGTTCCCATTTATTTAGTGCTTAATACACATCAGGAGTTGCCAAACAAGCCAACAGCTAAATCTATCTCACAATTTTTGTGACACAAATTGTACAGGAACATAGACACCTCCTTCATTTACTTATTGTCTATGGCTATTTTCACACTGCAGTGGTTGTTCAGTAGTTTTCCAGATGGTATGGTCCACAAAGTCAGAAATATTTCCTATTTATCTCTTTATTGAAAAGTTTATTAACACTTGATATTCATTATTTTTAAGCTGCACAACATGTCTGTAGGGAAGATGTTTTCTGTCCATTTCAAGTACAGAGAAACTGAAGCTTAGTGAATTTAGATTACTCATCCAAGATGTTAAAAGGAAACTCTTTTATGTACAGCTTAAACTCTTGTATGTATAGCTTCAATGCATATTCTCATTCTGTTGTACAATTCTCTCTCCCTCAGTTATAGAGATGAACTTAAAAAACACAAATAAAATAATTATGGTCATTGAAAGGATTTGTCATGCATTAGATACTGGAAAACAAAACTGGTTAATAAAAAGAATAATTGGTATTGAAAGATTACAAGGAAATATGGACATTTAATGAGTCATATACAAGATTAATTTACATACCATGAACAGAGTCTGCACTACATCATGTAATCATCTGGTTAACATGAATTCCTTGTTTAGGACAAAGCATTAAGACCCATCAAGATATTGTAATTCAAAGCAGAAATGCATCTGCATCAAAAGCCATATTCTGATACTGGAGAGTCTGTGGGTAGAAAAAGGCACGTGTGGTGAAAGAAAGAACATTTTAACTAGCCCTTGACAAACAGGAGGGATTTAGACTTGCAACACTGCAGGCAAGGAAAGCAGTGCATGTGTAAAGAGCAGGCTCTCATTTATTTTTTCTAGAAAGTAGACTGAAGGAAGCTTCGCTAAAAATACAACAGAAAAGAAAATCAATGTTAGATCATACAAAGTCTTAAATGCCTAGTTAAAACACTGCATGTAAATGAAGCACGTTTATACCTAAGATGACCAACTTAACTTGCCCAGAATTGAAAGTGAGTCCTGGGATACAGGACTTGTGATGCTATAATTAGAGTGGTCTTGAGCGAAATGAAATGGCCAGGCTCTGCATTTACACACACACACACACACACACACACACACACACACACACTCTCACACTCCTAAAGTAGCATATGTTCCTACAGAAATAATGCAGAACCATAATCCTTCCTAACTCCTATTTAATATTTAATAATATTCATCTAAGGGATTGTGAGAGAAAGGATGAATTGAGTCAACTGGAATTCACCTGAGAATAATGTGAGAATTGGCTGCTGAATTCATTATCAATTATATTTCATTTTAGCAGATCCCAGCATTACTGATACACAGTATGATAACTCTAGAAAAGGGATACGAACTACAGAGGCTAATTAATAAAACATCCTTTTCAGAGAAAAAAAAGCAACAAACAATCAAGCAATCTCCTTTGTGAATCGGTTTTAAGATACAGGACTTTTAATTAAAAATCATCTCATCTTATTTTTTGTTCTATGTTAATAAAGAGTTTTAAATTGTGACTAACATATTGGGCATTGCAAACTTTGATTACTTAAGGGTACTTGATACAAAATAACATTTGATTTATTCATTTTTTGCTCACATATTCAATCACTCAAGGAAGAGTTTTCGAGAGCCTACTAAATGAGGGGAAAATGAAGATAAGACAAATGCCCTGTCCTCAAGTAGATCAGGAATCCCTTAGGAAAAGAGATATATAAAACAAATACTAACAAAGCAAAGAGGTAAAAAATAAGAAACAGACTTGTGGAAGAAGGGGATTCTTTTCACTTTCAATGAAGTAGTTAAAGGTTCTTCATAGAAGAGATAATATGTGAGAGAAGCCTAGGTAGATCTTTGGAGGTGAGCTAGTGTTCACATTTTACTTACAGGGGAATGAATGAATAAAAGGAAGGAATTAGATATGACAGTCTGTACTGAACAAGCAGACAGGCAGCCTGGGCCCGGCAGAACTGGTGGAATATTTATTGAGAAAACAGAGGAAGGTGGAGGCAAAATCAGTGTAATGGATATAGAGATATCAGAGAATGGATATAGACCATGGAGAAACAAATGTGAATTGCAGAGCTGGAGGTCTGTTGGTACAGAGTGAGTCTCAGGGGTGGGGCTGAGTCAGAAGGATCATAACTGATCTGAAGCTGTATCCAAAGACAAAGAAGAAATGGCAAAGAAGGGAATGTATGATAAACAGGCAAAAATTAGAATGCTGTGAACTCAGTAGAGTCATTAACATGCTTATGCTTTGTTGTGGAGATGGTAGACCATCATATGAGTTCTTGAAAGCAAGTTGGTGCTCTAGGATAAGTAAGGGTTTGCTCACATGTCACCTAACAATTCTGCTTCTGGGTATGTGTGAAAGAAAGCTTTTGTGAATCTGTAAAGTTTCTTTTGTCAAGGTTGCTTATTTTAATGGCATTTATAGTAGAAAATATTGGGTACCCATGGGCAAATAGTAAAACATGGAGGAGTAGTATGCAGTAATTAGAAACCATAAGATCTGAAAGCATAGAGCTCAGAATAATGACAGATAGAAGGAAGCAGAATGACATTTATAACACAATGTGCGTTTCATAAATTAAATATACATGTTCCCCAAATGACAAAATAGTCAGTTTTTCATAATATAGCATATTCTTTCCTAAAATAATCTTGCAGCACAAAAAATACAACACTTGTGAGACTGTTTTGAGGAGAACATGAAAAGCTTTGTTGGTGACATGAAAAAGAAACAATAAAAGCTGCAGCACAATTAAGCATGCAAGAGGGCATCAAAGGGCAGACACACTGAAATCATACTCACAGAAAACTAGTCAATCTAATCACACTAGGACCACAGCCTTGTCTAACAGTGAAACCAAGCCATGCCCGCGGGGCAACCCAAGACAGGCGGGTCATGGTGGAGAGGGCTGACAGAACCTGGTCCACTGGAGAAGGGAATGGCAAGCCATTTCAGTATTCTTGTCTTGAGAACCCCATGAACAGTATGAAAAGGAAAAGTGATAGGATACCAAAAGAGGAACTCCCCAGGTTATTAGGTGCCCAATATGCTACTGGAGATCAGTGGAGAAATAACTCCAGAAAGAATGAAGGGATGGAGCCAAAGCAAAAACAATACCCAGTTGTGCATGTGACTGGTGATAGAAGCAAGATCCAATGCTGTAAAGAGCAATATTGCATAGAAACCTGGAATGTCAGGTCCATGAATCAAGGCAAATTGGAAGTGGTCAAACAAGAGATGGCAAGGGTGAATGTCGACATTCTAGGAATCAGTGAACTAAAATGGACTGGAATGGGTGAATTTAACTCAGATGACCATTATATCGACTACTGCNACTTTGGGCGTGGGGTGCCTCTTCACAGCTGCTCCAGCAAAGCACAGCTGCTGCTCTTTACCTTGGACGAGGGGTGTCTCCTTACTGCCACTGTTCTGACCTTCAGTGTGGGATAGCTTCTCTAGGCCCTCCTGTGGCTGCGCAGCCACTGCTCCTCGGGTTGCTCTTCCCAGCCGCTACCCGTGACCTTGGACGTGGGGTGTCTTCTCCCGGCCGCCACTGGCCTTGGACACAAGGTAGCTCCTCCCGGCTGCCGCCCTGACCTCAAACACGGGGTGTCTCCTCCTGGCTGCCACTGACATCGGACGCGGGGTAGCTCCTCTCGTCGCCGCCTCGACCTCAGACACAGGATAGCTCCTCTTGGCCATTCCTGCGCCGTCGCAGCCTGGCACTCTAGACTGCTACCCCTGACCTTGGATGTGAGGTAGCTCCTCTCACAGCCACCTGCACTTAGTGTGCCAGCCCAGCTCTCGCAGCCACTTGCGCTTAGTGCGCCAGCCTGGCTCTCAAATGGCAAGCCACTTCAGTATTCTTGCCTTGAGAACCCCATGAACAGTATGAAAAGGCAAAATGATAG
>SJYV01013141.1:0-20430 GCA_006410875.1 Neotragus pygmaeus | reverse complement strand
TATTCAGCTTATAACTGAAGAAGAAATGATGGGATTAGAGTATCACTTCTTTGTAATAATTCATGAATTGATAGCTCTTGGCAAGATTATTAATGACTGCTTACATCACAGAAAGATATTATCAGATACCGTGGACATTTAGACGATGAAAATACACAGCATCCTCCATAAGAGAGCAGATGAAATTCTTATAGGAAACAGGAGGGCAGAACACGTGACAGGACACTCAGAGACACAGTCAGCAAAATTCGGGCTCTGGGAATCTCCACAGGATAAATGTCATTTCTTTAACTATATATAAATCATCTCCAAAGACAATTAAAGAAAAAGAGATGGGAGAGAAAACTACAGATTAAAAGAGTCTTAAAAGACATACCAGCAAATCATAGTATATCGACTATATATGGATCTTGATTCAAATATACTGTATTAAAGGTATGGGGGAGAATGGATACATGTATATGTATGGCTGAGTCCCTTCACTGTTTACCTGAAACTATCATAACATTCTTAATCAGCTATACCGTGACACAAAGTGTTTTTAGTATTAAAAAATAAAAGTAAAAATACAGAAATAAATAAATAGTGGAGTAAAAAAACCCACACAAATATACTGCAATAAGAAATTACTTTATGAAACCAAGGAAGATATTTGAGGACTGAATATCTGATTCAGAAAATACTGTTAATTTGTAAGGTATGATAATGCTATTGTGAATTTTATTTTTTATAAAGAATGCTATTCCTTAGAGATACATATTGAATTACTACAGATGAAATGATGCAATGTCTGGGGTTTGCTTCAATGTCATCAAATGGTAGGGAAGTGACTTGGGTATGGATGATTGTCCATGGGCTGATGGCAACTGAGCCTGGGTGATGGGAACACTGATTGAGGATGCTATTCTCTACACTTAGGATTTTGTTCAAACTTTTTCATAAAATAATAATAAAGTAATAAATGTGTCCAAAACAACCTGCAGCCATGAGTGACTACTTGTAGTGGCAGTTTTTCCTTTGCAGAACCAACCTCCTCACTCTTCAGTTTGGTTCAGTTCAGTCGCTCAGTCGTGTCCAACTCTGCGACCTCATGAACCGCAGCACGCCAGGCCTCCCTGTCCATCACCAGCTCCCGGAGTCTACAAAAACCCATGTTCATTGTGTCGGTGATGCCATTCAACCAGCTCATCCTGTGTCATCCCCTTCTCCTCCGGCCCTCAATCTTTCCCAGCATCAGGTTCTTTTCAAATGAGTCAGCTATCTTTGGCATCAGGTGGCCAAAGTATTGGAGGTTCAGCTTCAACATTAGTCCTTCCAATGAACACCNACTCTGCGACCTCATGAACCGCAGCACGCCAGGCCTCCCTGTCCATCACCAGCTCCCGGAGTCTACAAAAACCCATGTTCATTGTGTCGGTGATGCCATTCAACCAGCTCATCCTGTGTCATCCCCTTCTCCTCCGGCCCTCAATCTTTCCCAGCATCAGGTTCTTTTCAAATGAGTCAGCTATCTTTGGCATCAGGTGGCCAAAGTATTGGAGGTTCAGCTTCAACATTAGTCCTTCCAATGAACACCTAGCACTGATCTCCTTTAGGATGAACTGGTTGGATCTCCTTGCAGTCCAAGGGACTCTCAAGAGTCTTCTTCAACACCACAGTTCAAAAGCATCAATTCTTCAGTGCTCAGCTTTCTTTATAGTCCAACTCTCACAACCATACATGACCACTGGAAAAACCTTGACTAGACAGACTTTTGTTGGCAAAGCAATGTCTCTGCTTTTTAATATGCTGTCTAGGAGCAAGTGTGTTTTAATTCCATGGCTGCAATCACCATCCGCAGTGATTTTGGAGTCCAGAAAAATAAAGTCAGTCACTGTTTCCACTGTTTTCCCATCTATTTGCCTTGAAGTGATGGGACCGGATGCCATAATCTTAGTTTTCTGAATGTTGAGCTTAAAGCTCTACTTTTTCATTTTCCTCTTTCACTTTCATCAAGAGGGTCTTAGTTCTTCTTCCCTTTCTGCCATAAGGGTGGTGTCATCTGCATATCTGAGGTTATTGATATTTCTCCCAGCAATCTTGATTCCAGCTTGTGCTTCCTCCAGTCCAGCATTTCTCATGATATACTCTGCATATCAGTTAAATAAGCAGGGTGACAATATACAGCCTTGACGTACTCTTTTTCCTATTTGGAACCAGTCTGTTGTTCCACGTCCAGTTCTAACTGTTGCTTCCTGACCTGTATACAGGTTTCTCAAGAGGCAGGTCAGGTCATCTGGTATGCCCATCTCTTTCAGAATTTTCCAGTTTATTGTGATCCACACAGTCAAAGGCTTTGGCATAGTCAATAAAGCAGAAATAGATGTTTTTCTGGAACTCTCTTGCTTTTCAATGATCCAGCGGATGTTGGCAATTTGATCTCTGGTTCCTCTGCCTTTTCTGAAACCAGCTTGAACATCAGGGAGTTCACGGTTCATGTGTTGCTGAAGCCTGGCTTGGAGAATTTTGAGCATTACTTTACTAGCGTGTGAGATGAGTGCAATTGTGCGATAGTTTGAGCAAATCTTTGGCTCTTAATAATCCAGGTGGGGCTGATCCCATTTGCATCACATGACCTGAAACTGGCCCCCCCCTCCCCCTACCACCCAGCCAGAGCATAGTCCACTCTCTGGGTGATAATGACTTGTTTAGGAGTGGTGTGCCAACATATCTGGCCAATGAAAGTCCTGTCTAGAAAGCGTGGGTGGATTTAGTAGGCAGTGATGGTCTTTCATCCACTTGGCTCTTTAGGATAGTGGAATGCAAGTCTAGCTGAGCTATTTAAAATTCGAAAAGATGATGTTAATTCTAAAAGATGATTTAACAAGTGCTGCAATACTGAAGCAACTTAGCAGCAGCAGCAATCAATATGCCAGCAAAGTTGGAAAACTCAGCAGTGGCCATAGGACTGTAAAAGGTCAGTTTTCATTCTAATCCCAAAGAAGGGCAAAAGACCCTGATGCTGGGAAACATTGAAGGCAGGAGGACAAGGGGACAACAGAGGACGAGATGGTTGGATGGCATCACTGACTCGATGGACATAAGTTTTAGCAGGCTCTGGGAGTTGGTGATGGACAGGGAAGCCTGGTGTGCTGCAGTCCATGGGGTCACAAAGAGTTGGAAACGACTGAGCGACTGAACTGAACTAACTGAAAGAATGTTCAAACTACTGCACAATTGCGCTCATTTCACATGCTAGCAAGGTAATACTCAAAGTCCTTCAAGCTATGCTTCAACAGTACATCCACTGAGAACTTCCAGATTCACAAGCTGGATTTAGAAATGGCAGAGGAACCAGAGATCAAATTGCCAACATCTGTTGGATCATAGAAAAAGCAAGGGAATTCCTGAAAAACATCTGCTTCTGCTTCATTGACTAAGCTAAAGCCTTTGACTGTGTGGATCACAACAAACTATGGAAAACACTTAAAGAGACAGGAATACCAGACCACTTTACCTGTCTCCTGAGAAACCTGTGTGCAGGTCAAGAAGCAACAGTTAGAACTGGACATGGAACAACAGACTAGTTGCGCATCAGGAAAGGAGTATGTCAAGGCTGTATATTGTCACCCTGCAGAGCACATCATGCAAAATGCTGGGCTCGATGGGTTACAAGCTGGAATCAAGTTTTCTAGGAGATTGCGGGTATCATCAGATATACAGATGATACCAATCAATTGGCAGAAAGCAAAGAGGACCTAAAGAACCTCTTGATGAGGATGAAAGAGGAGAGTGAAAAAGCTGGCTTAAAAATCAGTATTAAAAAAAATGGAGATCATGGCATCCAATCACATCACTTCATGGCAGATAGATGGGGAAAAAGTGGAAACANTTGGCAGAAAGCAAAGAGGACCTAAAGAACCTCTTGATGAGGATGAAAGAGGAGAGTGAAAAAGCTGGCTTAAAAATCAGTATTAAAAAAAATGGAGATCATGGCATCCAATCACATCACTTCATGGCAGATAGATGGGGAAAAAGTGGAAACAGTGACAGATTTGATTTTCTTGGGCTCCAAAATCACTGTGGACGGTGACTGCAGCCATGAAATTAAAAGACACCCTTTGGAAGAAAAGCTATGACAAACCTAGACAGTGTAAAAGGAGAGACATCACTTTGCTAACAAAGGTCCTTATAGTCAGAGCTATGGTTTTTCCAGTAGTCATGTATTCATGTGAGAGTTGGAACGTAAAGACTAAGTGCTGAAGAACTGATGCTTTTGAACTGTGGTGTTGGAGAAGACTCTTGAGAGTCCCTTGGACTGCAAGGAGATCTAACCAGTCAATTATAAAGGAAATCAGTCCTGAATATTCATTGGAAGGACTGATGCTGAAGCTGAAACTTCAATACTTCGGTCACCAGATGTGAAGAGCTGACTCATTAGAAAAGACCCTGATGCTGGGAAAGACTGAGGGCAAGAAGAGAATGGGGCAACAGAGGATGAGATGGATGGATAGCATCATCGACTCTATGGATGTGAGTTTGAGCGGGAGATAGTATAAGACAGGGAGCCCTGGTGTGCTGCAGTTCATCAGGGGGTGTGTTGTTGGACACGACTGAGTGACTGAACAATGCAAGTCTAGAGATGAGGTAAGTAGTCTTACAGCTACTGGGATAGAGCTCTCCTGAGAAAGAAGCCAGGACAGAAAGTGGGTGGAGCTAAGAGATGGAAGGCAAAGGATTCCCTGTGCCACATCCTTTTGAGTTCCACCAGCCAGCAGTTTCCCTTTTTTGTTTTAAGTCAGATTGAATTCCATTTCAGCTTGGCCTGAAAGGCTCTTATTAATCACAGCTATGCTACTTTGAAGATATATACTGTATATTTGAGAGCTCAAAGAGAGGGACTTCACAGGGAAAGAAAACAAATTACAGGGGAAGGCTACTTTTAAGGGCCTCCCACATATTTTATTACTTTGTCAAATAATGGAAACTGGTACCTCATAGTGTTTAAGAAACATAATACACACAGGAAATTAAAGGGTGAGAAATGTGTGCTGTATTTTTTTTTAAATCTTCGCACTTTTGGAAGCTTTCTCCAAAAGTGGTAATTTTTATTATAAATCTCAAAAGAGGTTTCTTTTGTTATTGTGTTTAGCTATTCAGTTTTTAAATTACCAAGCTCCAAGTTACCCGAATACCCCAAAGTGCTCTATCAGAAAGAACATTCCGAATGTTATTTCCTGAATTCAGAGTGAGCTGATGCTGTTGATCGGGTTCAATGAAGAACAGCCTGTTCCACCTCTAATATCCTTGATTTAACATTAAGTATAAATGAAAACACCCTAGGGTAGGGTGCTCGGAGCCTGTGATGAAAACTCATCTCTGACATGCTTCTTGTAAAAATCCAAGAATGTCAGCTCACAAAGCAATCCCATTTTATTAGACACACAGATGTAGACTANAACATTAAGTATAAATGAAAACACCCTAGGGTAGGGTGCTCGGAGCCTGTGATGAAAACTCATCTCTGACATGCTTCTTGTAAAAATCCAAGAATGTCAGCTCACAAAGCAATCCCATTTTATTAGACACACAGATGTAGACTATTTTGTTCATAAAAATATAAATAGAACAGCAGCAAGAAGCTAAAAGGGAAAGAAGGATGTTTAACAATGATAAGTTCTCACATGGGGGAAAAAATAACAAATCTTTTGTTTTCAAGGTCTTTTATTATTTGACCTAGAATCGGTAACAAATTTCACCTTGGTTGTTTAGGCTGGAAATTCTCAGAATACAAAAAACCACAAATGTTGAAATAAACGTGAAATCCTTTTTGGAATCATAACATATTACAATTGCTTCTGTCTAAGTGGCAAGATCTATACTTTGGGGGTCCTTTTTTTGTCTAACCATATATATCACATGGAGATAATGTCTATGTTTTATCTTCTCAGTTGTTTTCAAATGGCTTTATTGACTGCTTTTTAATGTCTACTACATGGTGATATATAAATTTGGCACACTTAATAAAGACTGATTTAAAACATACAGAATACTAATAAACAAAGGTGTTGAAATTAAGGCCAATTTGAGAGACATGAGCTCATATGTATGGATGTGGAATTGAAAAGTACTTCAGAGTAGACAAATGGCACTAAAGAAAGTCCCCATTTTCCTTGCTTCTGCATATCATCCAACACTTAAAAAAAGACTAGGTGTTTACACTGGTGGTAAGAACATGCCATTTCTTTGTATTACTAAATAATGCATCTTTATTCTGAACTCCTGACTAGTTGGCTGGTGGGTAACACATTCTCAGTTATGTCTTGGAAGAATCTCCGCCTTGGCTGGGCCATGCAAGGGTCCTGGGGATAACAATCAGCTCTCAACATTCAGGAAAGATGCTTTGATGGCTGAATCCACACATCCACCACAGACTGGCTCACTCAGTATCAAAGGGTCCCTTGGGCACTGAGTGGCAGCAAGGAGTCAGAGAACATGCACACCAAGGAAGCAGTGGGCTGACTTCCTGGCTTCATCAAGTATTGCTCAACTGACCATGACCAAATCACAGCACTTTCCAGTTGAGTTCAGAGCCTTGCATTTAGTTGGCACTAATCCTGTTTCCTGAACTATGTGTGTGTGTGCTCCGTCGTTCAGCTGTGTCTGACTCTGCGACCCCATGAATTGTAGCCTGCCAGGCTCCTCTGTCCAAGGAATTGTCCAGCAAGAATGCTGGAGTGGTTGTCATTTTCTCCTCCAGGGGATCTTCCCGACCCAGGGACTGAACCCGTGTCTCCTGCGTATACTGCACTGGCAGGGTGATTCTTGAACACTGAGCCACCTGAGAAGCCCTTAACTATCAATGAATCCATCAAAGAAATGTGCCAGAATTTGTGTATGTGGCCCAGAAAAAGGCTTAATAAATGGTGGCTGCTTTCCTTTTGCTTTTTAAAAAAGATATTTCCGAACAAGTGCCTCTTTCAACAGCTTCTGTTTCCATGAAAAAAAAAAAAAAAGGTAGCAAAGAGTGTCAGGGGAGTACAAAATCTCTCTGTATCTTACTTGTTCAAAGAATCCTTTTCTGCCTCAGATTTATGTCAGTACATTTTTATAGATCCTATTTATAACTAAAATCCACTATCTTACCATTCTGTTTATGAACTTGGGGGTCTGCTCCCACACCAGCTGGGTTCCCAGCAGGGAGAGGGTGGATGTTGATCATTGCTACCTCCCTGATCCCTACTCCCTGCTCTGTTGCTTGGCAACAGGGACAGGACTTTCCTCATTACCTCCTTCCTCTCTTCTCAACCATCTCCTGGATATGGTGCCTTCTTGGAACGTTCCACCCACTGGAACCAATCATCTGCAGGAATTTGAAATTTGCACCCTCTTGAGGAAAAGGTATGATGCACTGTCTATTGACCACAGGAAGCTCACGCTGGAAACATTTCATAATAATCATCTCCAGTGGTGGGCGTGTTCCCAGTGATGTGGGGAGCACTACCAGGATTTAGTGAATGAAGTCAGTTGTTAAATGTCCTTCCATTCAAAGACAGAGCTGTGCAATGAAACATGATCTCAGATGGAATGCCTATGGCTCTCTATCCCCACGTTTTGATGGGTGAGGTCTCTCAAGCCTATAGGCTAGATAGGTTGGCACTCTTGTTTGTGTAAATAATGTTTTATTGGAACACAGCCATGTATGTTTGTTTATATATTAATTATGGTTGTTTATGTGCTAGATGGCAGAGTTGAGTTGTAGCAGAGACCATGGCCTGCAAAGCCTAAAATATCTACTATCTGGTCCTTTGCAGAAAAAGTTTGCTGACCCCTGGTTTAGGTTATTCGTAACCTACTCTCAACCTCAGGAGGGCACACGTCAAATATCCCTGCATCTTTCCACACCCCATTTCCCTATTTGACAAAACACTCTTGTTCCGGCCGGAATACACTGCATACTTCATCCCATCACTGCCCGCCTGTGTGGTCTCCCAAGTCAAGTTCAACGCCAATCACTTATGGGTTCTAGCACCTGCAGCATGAGCCCTAGCTACCTTTGAAAACTCTGAGGTTTGGGGCTTTTTAAATTGCTCCCCCAAGAGATGGTAAACCTGAAAGATGAGACTTCTACTCAGGGTCCTCTCTGACTTCTGGGTTTGTCCTCCAATCCTCCAGAAGCAGCAATGACGGTATCTGACATACAGAGAACAGCAGGCGACAAGTGACAAAGTGCTCCCCTGTACATCACCTCCTTTGACCTTGAGGCAAAGCCTTCCAAGTGAAAATTCCAAGTGATGATGCTGATGGTAACCTGAACAAAGGCAAAAGGAACTCAGATTTATGAGGAATGGGGTTTCTGATCTTACCCCACTAAGAGTTTTCAGTTCAGTTCAGTTGCACTGTCGTGTCTGACTCTTTGTGACCCCATGGACTGCAGCACACCAGACTTCCCTGTCCATCATCAACTCCCAGAGCTTACCAAAACTCATGTCCATTGAGTTGGAGATGCCATCCAACCATCTCATCCTCTGTCATTCCCTTCTCTTCCTGCCTTCAATCTTGCCTAGCATCAGGGCCTTTTCTAGTTGGTCAGTTCTTTGAATCGGGTGGCCAAAGTATTGGAGTTTCAGCTTCAACATCAATCCTTCCAATGAACATTCAGGACTGATTTCCTTCAGGATTGATTGGTTTGATCTTGCAGTCTAAGGGACTCTCAAGAGTCTTCTCCAACACCACAGTTCAAAAGCATCAATCCTTTAGCGTTCAGCTTTCTTTATGGTCCAACTCACATCCATACATGACTACTGGAAAAACCATAGCTTTGACTAGATGGATCTTTGTTGGCAAAATAATGTCTCTGCTTTCTAATATGCTGTCTAGGTTTGCCATAGTTTTTTTTTTTTTTTCCCAAGGAGCAAGCATCTTTTAATTTCATGACTGCTTTTAATTTCACCATCTGCAGTGATTTTGGAGCCCAAGAAAATAAAGTCTCTCACTGTTTACATTGTTTCCCCATCTATTTGCCATGAAGTTATGGGGCCAGATGCCATGATCTTAGTTTTTTGAATGGTAAGTTTTAAGCCAGCTTTTTCACTCTCTTCTCACTTTCATCAAGAGGCTCTTCAGTTCCTCTACTCTTTCTGCCATAAGGGTGGAGTCATCAGCATATTGGAGGTTATTGATATATCTCCTGGGAATTTTGATTCCAGCTTGTGCTTTATCCAGCCTAGCATTTCACATGACATATTCTGCACATGAGTTAAACAAGCAGGGTGACAATATATAGCCTTGATGTATCCTTTCCCAATTTGCAATCAGTCCATTTTTCCATCTCCCTTTTTAACTGTTGCTTCTTGACCTGCATACAGGTTTCTCAGCAGGAAGGTAAGGTGGTGTGGTATTCCCATCTTGTTAAGAATTTTCCAAAGTCTGTTGTGATCCACACAATCAAAGGCTTTAGCATAGTCAATGAAGCAGAAATAGATGTTTTTNTTTTTAACTGTTGCTTCTTGACCTGCATACAGGTTTCTCAGCAGGAAGGTAAGGTGGTGTGGTATTCCCATCTTGTTAAGAATTTTCCAAAGTCTGTTGTGATCCACACAATCAAAGGCTTTAGCATAGTCAATGAAGCAGAAATAGATGTTTTTCTTGGATTCTCTTGCTTTTTCGATGATCCAACGGGTGTTGGCAATTTGATCTCTGGTTCCTCTGCCTTTTCTAAATCCAGCTTTCAATGAGTAGCAGGACAATATTTTGAAATATTCACTGATGTTCACCTCCAAGCCCATTTCTTTACTCTGCATGGTCTGCTGTTTTGTTTTTTCTATGGTCAGCCCGACAACATGCAATCATGACTGCAGGACAAGATAACATACCTAGATAAATACCTAGGTTTCAGGAGCTAAGGGCTAGGAAGGATATTCTATAAATGAGAGTGAGGCTCCTTCCTCTCCAGAATGGGGACTAGTGAGAGGCTGGGAGAGCTGGGGAGTGTCCTGGGGAAAGCAGAAGGGCAACTTGTGGGTGCCTGGGAAAGGACAGGTGTGCTTCCCGTCGTTTGAAAAGCTGATTCTCTGGGAAGAATCACTTGGGAACCACCACATAGCCTTGTGAAATTAAAGAGTACAGTGACCTATGTCTTCTTTCCTAGTAAGAACCTGTAAGGTGACAAGATCACAGAAGGAATTAGCCTTGGAATTATTCAGTGTCCCATTATGGCTCAGGAGGACCAAGTGTACCCAAGATGACAGAGACATAGCTTTGGAAGGGTTGAAGGTGGTGAACAAGGGATAACAAGTAGCTCCCTGCCTATGTGAGCGATCAAAAGTGGACCAGATGGGCACAAAGATGTCTCAGTGAATTCTAGTGAGATTGATGATGAGGCCAAAAACAGGACACACACTTCACCTTTCCAACGCCTTTTCCCACTGCACCAAGCCCTGCAAATATAGATTTTGCACCACAGCAAATGAGATGAATTGACCATGCCCTAGGATAAGGATTTGGAATAAAAATTAGATTATTACACATAACAGATAAATAACAATGCACGTCTGAGAGTATGGCCTGAGATTCCTGCCAACCACAACCTCCACCGTGTTGCTTGTAAAAACAGAATCTGGCCTTGAACACCTGAGACCCTCTACTAAAATATCTAGGGAATTAGGTTTATAGCTTGATCCTGAGCATGTTCTGACCACAGGCTCACCAAGATAATTTTTTTTTTCTTTTCAGCTACTTATACAAAGGGCATGGAAGAATTTATAAATTGTTAGTTCTAAAGGATTAATAGAACATGGCATAAAGCCAATAATTATCTTTTTCCATTTTTGTTCTTAATTCAAGTACAGTACTTGTTCTTACAAGGTAAGACATTCAGTAGTCTCAAACATAGGAGGTCACTGAAAACATGCCCGTGCTTACATTTGTCTCTGTTTCTTCCATCTCCAACGTTGATTTTCCATACATGAGTTGCTATTATAACCTTTATAAACTATGGACTCAAATCTCCTTTTCTACTTTATCCATATTAGAATGTTTCCCCACACTTTCCATCTTCTAGAATCCCAAATTTCTTTCTCCCCAGGCACTATAATTTGCAATTGTCAGAAAATGTGTACACTGCAAGTGTGTGTTAGGTGAGACCACCATCTGTAACCTCAGCATACCAAGGGGCTGTTCCTTTGTGTTTTCACTGAAAGTGCTTGCTGGTTTTACTACAGGGAGGCTTTATTATGTCATACACCATCATGCATATTTTATGTGCGAGATGCTCAGTAGATGTTCATCGCTTTGTTATTTTACTATGCAGTACCAAGAGGCATCTAAGCCCAGCTGAAATTAGGAAGGTGACCTTCTGAATATATTCTTCTACAGACACAATGCTCTTGGGACATGATCTGATGAGGAGGGACTGACAAAAAGACAGATATGGTTAGATGGGTCCTTTCTAAATGCTTCATTTCACTCTTATTAAGCTTACCAGGCCCCCACTGATCACAGCGAGCAGGTACTCCTGAGCTCTTCCTACAAAAATCAAGACAAGCATTGTGCCAACTGGTGATAGGAGACAGGCTATTTTGTCTAACCTAAAATTGGAGTGGAGGTGTTGATCGGATGAAGGCACAAAGATCCAGATTCTACAGCCCCTTTCCAGCTCCGCTGTTTGCTGGGTCCACTAAGAACCTAATGCATTAGAGAGGTGGCTTGGTCCCTTTGAACTACCAGGGCCCAGACATTTGTACTAGCTTTCTACTACTCCCCTGCGCTTCCTGGCCCTGAGCAATTGTCCAGGTTAAGCAAGTGCTTCAACCTCTCTAAGCCTCAGTTTCCTCTGAGGGTAGAATAAATACTATGTGCCCGCATGGCTATTGTGAAGGCTACACAGGAGGAGCGAGTTAAGAGCATTCACTTAGGAGCCGGACTTGGTTTCCCTCCACTGCTTACCAGCTGTGGGATCTTGAGCATATTTGTTAACTTTCCTGTATCTCAATTTTCCCATCTGTGCATCCTGTGCTTGCTAAGTGGCTTCAGTTGTGTCTGACTCTTTGCAACCCCATGGACTTGTAGCCCATCAGGCTCCTCTGTCCATGGGATTCTCTAGGCAAGAATACCGGTGGGGGCTGCCATGCCCTTCTCCAGGGGATCTTTCCGACTCAGTGATTCTTTACCAGCTGAGCCACCAGGGAAGCCCAATAATACTGGAGTGGGTAGCCTATCCCTTCTCCAGCAGATCTTCCCAACCCAGGAATCGACTGGGGTCTCCTGCATTGCAGGCGGATTCTTTACCAGCTGAGATACCAGGGAAGCACTGATGAGGGAGGGCGGAAGCAAATGTTGAGATTGCGATTCAGGACATTTATCTAGGTGACGGATATTCCCATGTCTGCCAGCTGAAAAGTGAGTGTCTCTCAGGAGGGTCTGGAGTTCCCAGAGACAAGCGGAAGATCCATTTTACAACTCCCTCTCTGTGTATAAACCTGCCCATCCAGGCAGGACCAACAGCTACCCTCTACCACCATCACTACATTCCTGCAAATTCTTGTTCACCCCCATGGAACATTCCCACCCAACACGATCCTCCCACTAAATAGAGTGCATTTACTTAGCAGTCTCCTCCGTGAGGACAGAAGTCCTGTATTTATACACTACCAGCATTCTACATGACATTTGCTATCCCCTTAATGCTCAATAATTGTAAGCCCTATAAATTAATTAAAGAAATATAAAAAATGAATCTAATTTTATTGGCTAGCCTTGGGGGAATGGAGTATGATTCCTAATGTTTATGAGCAACTATATGCCACAGTTTTTTAAAAATAAAAATTTAGGGACTGTTTTAAGTTAATTTGTCTAATTGTGAAAAGCCAAGGGAAATTACCCTTGGATACTTCTAAAGAGGAAAGATATGGTAACTTGCAAAGGGCATGAATTCTTCAAAGGTTTCAGTCTTCCACCACTAGAAAGTAAGAGTTAGAGTTAACAATTTAGAAAACTATGAAATGAATGGAATTCATCTAATTTCAGTTGCTGCAATTATAGTTCTTTTTGAGGATACATGAAAAAAAACCCAAATGTGGTTACTATAGCAGTAAATTGGTCTCCCAGAAACTCTTTCATTTTCTCAAGAAAAAAAATTCTACAATAGAGCAGCCAAGTGATAAGAAAAATAATCCACAAAGAAACACAAATATATCTAGAAACATACAAAAAAATGATCCATGAGCAAAAGTGGCAATGGGAAAAAAAAGACCAAAATGAGACCAAACCATGTAGGCAAGTAAGTGGATGCCAATTTTTAAAGAGAGAATTTTACAGTCTTATTAAAAAGATGAGGGTTTTCCCAAATTTCCTCAATGGGTGACAAAATAAGATATTTTATCAAACAGAAAGGGAATTCATCTTGTGTAAGATACAGACGTTAAAACATGTATCGGCTGAGAAGCCCAATAAAAAAGAGATTCTTTTACAAGAGCTGGATTTTCAGTGGAATATACATATGGCAGATAGAAGACTAAACTGGTGGAAAGACACATGAAAATTTTCTAATGGATGAACTTTTTCATTAGTGAGAAATGCACTATTTGAAAATTCGGGTTTAATGAGTTTGAAGGTATCTGCTACGATAACGACACAACTAGCTGCATCTCACCTCTGCATTGCACTGCCACTGTACTCAGATTTGTTTGATTAAAATCAAGTGCCCTGTTTCTTTTATAAAGGTACATTTACTGCCCTGAGATTAAAAGGGAGTAAGTTTTAGGATGATGTGTTCACCCTCTCAGTACATCCAGGCCTATGTGTGTGTGTGTTTTAATTTTTTTAATGCATTTTAGTTATTTTGGGCTGTGCTGGGCCTTTGTTGCTGTGCAGGCTTTTGTCTGGTTTCGGTGAGCTGGGGTACTCTCTAGTTGTGGTGCTCGGGCTTCTCCTGACGCAGAGCACATTCACCTCCTGAGGACTTCAGCAGCTGCAGCACCTGGGCTCAGTAGCTGTGGCACACTGGCTTAGTTGCTCCGTGGCAAGCGGGATCTTCCCAGACCAGGAATCCAACCCATGTCTCCAGCATTGGCAGGTGGATTCTTTACCACTGAGCCACCAGGGAAGCCCTGGGCCTATGCGTTTTTTATCACTAGCAAAACCCTTTCAAATCTGACAATTCCCACATGTGGCTAATGTGGGGGCTTGTCTGTCTTGCTGCTGCTGCTAAGTCGCTTCAGTCGTGTCCGACTCTGTGCGACCCCACAGACGGCAGCCCATTGGGCTCCGTCATCCCTGGGATTCTCCAGGCAAGAACACTGGAGTGGGCTGCCATTTCCTTCTCCAATGCATGAAAGTGAAAAGTGAAAGTGAAGTCGCTCAGTCGTGTCTGACTCAGCGACCCCATGGACTGTAGCCTACCAGGCTCCTCCATCCATGGGAGTTTCCAGGCAAGAGTACTGGAGTGGGGTGCCATTGCCTTCTCCGTGTCTGTCTTGAGACATCCCAAATGAATAGATGTGATGTAAGCTTCCTGAGAGCTTGGCTTTGGCTCCCCTCTCCCTGTAGATTGGGTGCCTAGCTCAGTGGCCTGCATCTAAAGTAGGTGCTGTAAAAACATATGATAAATTGGTGGAAAAAAATATATGTTTTCCTGAGGGATAGATTCATTTATCTCACACTGAAACTCACAGAATAGCTGTAGGAGGGCTTGAAGAAAACCATCTAAATCGTCATTTGCAAAGAGTGCTGTTCAGAGCCCACTCCCTTTCAACACATTGTTAGTGGGCACCTCCTGTGGGCCTGGCATTGGACCTCACTGTGGGGACACAGCAGAGGACAACACGGACAAGGTTGCTTTTCTCACAGAACTCGGGATCCAGGTCACCTGATTCAACAACATCAAGCATCACTGCTGAATCAAACTGTGTCCCTGTCATCCATCACTGAGACAGCAGCCAAAGGATGCTCAGACTGCATTCTAAAGTCAATTGCAAACAAATGGGATTTGCCAGAATTTTCTAAAAGGAGGCAATTGACTTTAGAATGTAGCCTGAGGCGATGCCGCTTCTTTCCTTCTTCTTCTAGAAAGAGTGGGGGAGAACCAAGGAGCCGTGAGAAGGGCCATGAGGCTGTGAGAGTTCACGTCCCTCTGTCAGGGATGAAGTCAAGTGGACATCTTGAAATATAGCCAGTCCTCCTGGTACCGTACCCAAGAGGTCTTGCAGGAAAGCTAGTGCCAAGATGCTGCCCTCCTCTTCTGCCACCAAAGAACTCACAGGTGAGTCTCACGGAAGAGCCAGCACGGGCACTTCAGGAACACAATGGGGGTGACAGCCAATGCTAATCAGAGGAGAAGCTGCAGTTCACCCCAAAAGGGCTCGAACTGTGACCTCAGCTCACCCTCAGCCACCTTAGGGATGTGGAAGGGGGCTGGGCTGAGATAATGGCAAGAGAGTTTTATGTACCTGCATAAAAAGCATGAATGCTTTCCACGTCAACCCATTTCAAACACCACACCCCATCATCAAGAATGTGGGAATCTTATGGTAATCATAACCCTATCCTGAGTAAAATCCAATACATATATCATTTGGATTTTAATCTAAATTTGGCTTAACCAAAGAAAAGGTGATTTGTTACCTTAAAGTTTCCTAAAGTAGGGGTCAAACCTTTTCTGACAAGATCAGATAGTCAATATCTCCTTCCCTGTGGGGCCCCAGGTCACTCTGCAGGTACAGGGAGCAGACCTTCTTAGATCCTGATCTATCTAAATGAATGGGTGTGGCTGGTTTCCAAGAAAACATTATTTATGGGCTCAGAAATTTGAATTTCAAATTATTTTTCTGTGGCACAAAATATTCTTTTATTTTTTGCCCAACTCTTTTAAAATGGTAAAAACCATTCTTAGCTCCTGGGCTGTCCAAAACAGGTGGCAGTTGGATTTGGATCGCAAGCTGTCGTCTGCTCTCCACTCTTTTAATTGGTTCATCTATTCAACAACTCTTCACTGAGCTCCATTATATAAAAAGTGCGATACAGATTTTTGTTTACAGAGATGCCATTTTCTTTCACGATGCTTTAAACCAGAAGGGAAAAATCTTTTTTCTGAAAAAAAAGAAAAAAATCTTTCTAAATGCCCTGAAAGGATGGCTAGAACATGATCACACGCTTAGATGACTTTTTCTCCATCTCTGTCTTGCAGCAGGCAATTTAGTCACAGCAAACACAAACAGAGATATTTTATTTCTTCTGTCATCCTCTGAGCACAGAAATCAATAGGATTGATCACAGGAGCGTGTGTTTAGGGGACAACACGAGGACCGTGCAACCTGTCATCAGCCCCACCACTCCAGGACGTGAGCCCACAGAAGGCTCAGAGCCTGCCGGCCCAAGGTGTGACCCCCTGACACCCACATGCATCTCAAGAGAGACTGGTTTCTAAACGGTCACATTCCAGCTCCCCCCAAGGGCTCTACATGGCGGCAGCACTCCTGACCCCTGCGTTCCTGGTCCCCAGGAAGAATGGCTCCTGCCCTAGCGTGACTGACACACACCTCAGAGCTGGCTCCCCAGGAGGAACTCAAGGGGGATTGTACACCCCACGAGCACAGGCACTTTGCCAGCCAGTTGGGAGGGCTCCACTCTGAGGCTGGCACTAAAGTAGGGGGACCAGACCAACCACCTCAGAAGAAGGACCATCTCAGGATGTGGGCCCTTTGCTGCTAAAACTGGGATGGTTGGTTACCCTAAAAATAAGTGTCTATTTCTGCTTCTCTGTCTTCTCATCACTGTCCCAGTTCCTCCCAGAAGGTGTGACCGGACAGCACTTCAGGCTAAAGCAGAAGCTGAACTAAGCTTGGGAAAGAAAGTTTCTCCAGAAAACCCTAGAAATACATTTTTGCCTTTCTCAGGGTACAAATGTACCTTTCTGTTATGAGAGAGCATTAAGTGTTAGAAGATTCCTATCTCAGTTTATTTAAAGTGTCCTGAGAGCCTTCTGCTTCCATCTTGCCTCAGAAGATCGGTTTATAAAAGATGTCACACAAGCTCACACATCAGTATCCCTTGATGCTAGGCAGTATGAGGGGGTCCATTCATCTAACAGATACAGCTTCATTTGGAAAACTTCGCAAGACCCCTTTGCACTAAACTCACCATGGAAGTAGAACTCTCGTGGGTTTCGAAGAGGACTGTTGACCATATTTTAACATCATATAAAATACATTTTCTGACATCCCTTTAAGAATATCACATAACATGATTTACATCTACGCTGAAACTAAACCAATAAACCAAGCACATTTTAAAAACTGTTCTACTTTTGACCTAAAGATCCTGTTACCTTGGTTGATGAGTTGAAAATTCAATAACGAATCACTCAGTCAAGTATGAAAAATTAGTGAACTGTATGTTTCTGTAGCCATGCGATTACGTTTAGAAAAGTATTCACCACTTAAACTGAACTCAGCAACGGCATGTTGATCTCCTTGATTATGGAAAATCAATGTGTTACTTATCTTGAAAGGAAACAAAAATGCAACACTTGGTTAGAACAGTGGTAATAGGACTGTTTTTATTCAGCGTCTGCAGCCCAAACGTTAACAGAACAGACAAGTAGGTATCTGTACACAGAGCCTGGTGATTTACGTTAGTGGTCAGTGTCAACAGCACTTTCAAGGTGATTGGGTCAGTTTGTGTTTCTGCTCTGAAATGGCCCATGGGAAGCCCTTCCCCTGCAGAGTGAGGTCTCCGAACTGCACAGCCTCCTGACGGAGCCCAGGTGAGCAAGTCACTTACCTGACTAAGTCGATGACTCGCTCCCTTGGTGCGGCGCTGACTGCCTCATCGTTGATCATTACAATCTGATCTCCCGGGATCAGCTTGCCTTCAGACGGGCCACCTGGAGACAAAGGAGAGTGAAGAGCAGGTGAGAAGCCCAGTGGTCATCCGTCCATGTGTAGCCTCTGCTCCTAGTCATGACTTCTTGTGAGCAATGGATATTATCAGCAAAAACAAACCCCACCCACACATGGGTGTTCTCTTCAATATCCTTGCCAACATTAGACAGAACTGGGGAGGCGGGTGGGAGCTTTGGGGAAGCATCCGAGGCCCAGGGTGCACCCAGGCTGATGAAATCAGAAGCTCTGGAGGTGGGATTCAGGAATCAACATGGCTCTTAAACTTTCCAGGCAAGGTGGGGACTGGTAATGCTTCCCACACTCTAACAGGCATATGAATCACGTGGGAATGTGTTGCCCTGCAGACTGACTGTGTAGGTGAGGAAGACAGCAGGGGGACAGGTGGCCTGTCTTGCAAGGTCCTGGTGGCTGCTGAGGCTGCCGGCCAGCTGCCCACACTCTGAGTGTCAGGGCCCTTAGAAGAAGGTATTTCGCCTGGCAGCTGAAGTTTCGACCACCTGAGCACACCTAGATTTGAACGCAGCTACATCCGCTTCCTCTGTACCACAGGGAGATGGCACACTGGGGGGGCCTGGAAGACAGCTGAACACGAGGGTGCCAGGAAGGACCTATGGGATTCAACTTTGTGTTATGGGTTTTGGGGAAGAGGGTTCAAGAAAGCAGGGCTTTGCTCTCAGCAACTAGGGGGAATTCTATTATGAGCATTTAATACATATTGCCTGACAAGTGGGAGGAAGGAAGCTGGCTTTGGTAAGAAGCCATGGTCCACCATGAAAGGCTGGGAGATGAGGGCATTGGGTTGTTTCTATGGTTTGGACTGTGTCGGGATGTTTGTGGTGGGGCTCACATGTGATTGCAGAGGATTTGTCATCCATCACAGCCTCTTTCAATTGTTTTTCCAAGGAGCAAGTAGAGAAGAAATATTTGTTGAGCATTTATTGTGTACTAGGCAACAGGCTAACTGCTTTAACTAGTAACCTCACTGAATGCTATAATCCCTTCCATATAATGACATGACTGAGGTATACACGAGGGAAAAGAATTGCCTGGAAGGGTTGGACTGGGTCTCAGCTTAGGTCTGTGAATGCTTCCATGTTCAAGATGACCAGCATCTCTTTTGAACTTCCTCCTCTAACTCAAAAACTGGTCATTGACAGGTCTCTTGACACATAAAGACATAGCTGCATGAAGCACACATTTGTGCTAAATAAAACCTGAAAGCAAATACTTTGATAATATGAATTGCCTTCACATGTCTAATGGAATTATCCCCTAAATACTGATCTGGTGCTATACGGTACTGGAATTTTAATTTTTTTCCAGAGGTCTCTCTGGATAATAGGTGCAACTGAAAGGTTATTTTTCAAATGTTGTCAATTCATATAGTGATTGAAATGGACATAACACTCAGAACATGGAACTCAAAGTAATTCAGCTGTTGTCTACCCACCAGATATTTGGCATACATGTCTCTCAATCTGGAGGAGACATTTGTCTCCTTTCTGTGGAGTGAGATAGAGGGGAGAACCTTTATGTGGCCCTGTATCAGTGATAGAAAATACTCATTTCCAGATGTGGGAACTGAGATTCAGTGTTTGCACACAGAAGGAATTCTGAAAGTCACTTGAGGCTTTTGATGATGACGGGATTACATATGAGCAAATCACTCAAATTCAAACAAATGGTTAGAAGTCAAATGTTGTTCAAATACAGAAAAATCTCCAAAGTAACTGTTTGCAGAATGGATGTTAACTAATCTGATGAGAAAACCATATGCAGATGAACAAGACTTAGTCTTACATTTGACCTATGTTTTTTGATTACATGGAAATACTTTTTCTTAAGCAAGAATTATAGGAGGAAGGAATATACAGTGCCTTCTGGAACATGAAGTGGAGGAATACTTCAGAGGACTCTCATGCCCTTTACTCTGAAGGCTGGCTTGTCTACTATAGAATAATCTGATCTTACTATTGGAATCACTTGACTTCAATAGAGTTATTTTATGAGAGATATGATTTGTATGATTGCATTAATTCTTAAAAATGACTGGAAACAGTGCTCTTTGACTTTAGTTTTCGCTTTTTCTACTCTTCTCAAAATTGTCTTAAAGTAGGTTAAGAGTGTAGGAAAATTGAGGGCAAGGAAGGGAAGAGTCTAAAGGAACAGTAAGTCAATACAAGAAAATGAAAAACCAAACCCGAATCTCCAGTTAGCACTGAGGAGGACATATACATTGAAGAATTCCACAGAGATGTTAAAGTGTCCCACTATTACAAAATTGCATATCCAATGGGACCCCTTTGAGGAAAAAAATGTGTGCGCACATACACATACATACATATAGTACTATATATATGTTTATATATGAATGATACATAATACATGCAAATGTATAAACAGAATGGTCTTACTATATGTATGCTCTCCATGTATATGTTAATAATGGTTAACACTCAGTAATTGGAACTCAGGTGATTTATCCCTGGTGGCTCAGAGGTTAAAGCATCTGCCTGCAATGTGGGAGACCTGGGTTCGATCCCTGGGTCGG
>SJYV01013139.1:141057-174617 GCA_006410875.1 Neotragus pygmaeus | reverse complement strand
ATTCAGTAAGGGGTTAATATCCCAAAATATACAAGGAACTCATACAACTCAATAGCATAAATAAATAAGTAGCCCAATTGAATAACGGAGAGAGGACCTGAATAAATAAATTTCCAAAGAAGACACACAAATGGCCAGCAAGTACATGAAAAGATGTTCAACATCATTTGTCACCAGGGAAACGCATATCATAATCACAATGAGATATCACCTTATAACTGTTAGGATGGCCATTATCAAAAAGATATAACAATTATCAGTGAGGGCATGGAGAAAAGGGAACCCTTGCACACTGTGGTAGAAATATAATCTGGTACAACCACTATGGAAACACTATGGAGGTTCCTGAAGAAATTATAAATAGAACTACCATAAGATCCAGCAAGTCTATTTCTAGGTATATACACAAAGGAAGCAAAATCACTGTTTTTGAAGAAATATCTGCAAGATTACTGCAGCATTATTCACAATAGGCATTTTCTGGTGGCCCAGTGGTTAGGACTTGGTGCTTTCACTGCTGAGGGCCCGGGTTCAATCCCTGGTCAGGGAACTGAGATCCCACAGGTCACAAGGCATGACCAAAAATAATAAGATAGATGGTGAAGGACAGGGAAGCCTGGCATGCTGCAGGCCATGGGCTTGCAAAGACTGAGCAGACATGACTGAGAGACTGGACAACAACAAAAAGGCATGAAAACAATATATATTGTCCCTCAATAGATGAGTGGATAAAGGAGTTGTGTAATACATATATAGTTGACTCTTGAACAACTAAGGGGTTAGGGATACTGACCCTCCAACAGTCAATAATTAACATATAACTTATTATTTTCCCTCCAAATACTCAGTTACTCCAATTCTGAGATGCTGCATCTGCAGATTCAACCAACCTTGGATCCTGTAGAACTGTAGTATGTACTGTTGAAAAAAATCTACATATAAGTGTACTCATGCAGTTCAAAGTTGTGTTGTTCGAGGGTCAACTGTGTGTACGTGTGTGCAATGGAATGTTATGAAGCCTTTGAATAAAGGAAATCCTGCTATTCCTGATAACATGGATAAATGAAGAAGGCATTGTTATGTGAACTAAGCCAGACAGAGAAAGACAAATACTGCACAATGATATGTCTGCATGTCTACAGAGAATAGAATAGCATTTGCCAGGGGCTGAAGAATGGGAGAAAGAGGGGAAGGTTGCTAAAATGGTACAAAATTTCCATTACTAAAATGAGTAAGGTCTGAGAATCTGATGTAGAACATAGTGACTATAATTGATATTATGGTTCAGTTCAGTTCAGTCACTCAGTTGTGTCTGATTCTTTGTGATATTATGGTATTGCATAATCAAAATTTGCAAAGAGAGTAAAACAAGTGTTTTCATTAAAGAAAAAAAGTCTATATATGAGGTGATGAATGTATAAATTGATGGTAGAAATTCTTTTACAATATATACATGTATCAAATCATTGTACAATTTAAATAATTACACTTTGATAGGTGAATTATACTTCAATGAAGCTGAAAAAATACTTGTAAACATTGTGAATTTTATGTTGTTGAGTATCTCAATTTGTTGCCTTTTATAAAAATAGGACTGTGCTTTACCTTTGTAGGAAGTTAAATTGCAGAAGAGTATAATCTATTCAGAACTTGTTTTTCAACTCTCTCTAGTGTGACTCCAGAGTAGTATGTTTTACAAATATTTTCACCTTACTAATAAGGTGTGATCCTGCAGGAGTCTCTTCTTTGTACCCTGGGTGATTAATAAGGATGCTATTCTGGCTGATTGGGTCATGACTGCCTCCCAGCCCCATATGAGGCCTAGTAATTGTTTGGCTTGTAGTTTCATAGTCTTTCTTTGCCCATCCCTGTGGAACTTCACTCTACACATGTGCAGTTTAGTATTCAGCAAAGACTCAATGAGACACCCACACAGATTTTTGGATTTCCTTTTCTGTTTCAGTTCAATTCAGTTGCTTAGTCGTGTCCAACTCTTTGTGACCCCATGGACTGTGCAGCACGTCAGGCTTCCCTGTTCATTACCAACTCCCGGAGCTGACTCAAACTCATGTCCATCGAGTCAGTGATGCAATCCAACCATCTCATCCTCTGTCATCCCCTTATCCTCCCACCTTCAATCTTTCCTAGCATCAGGGCCTTTTCCAGCGAGTCAGTTCTTCACATCAGGTGGCCAAAGTACTGGAGTTTCAGCTTAAGTATCAGTCCTTCCAATGAATATTCAGGACTGATCTCCTTTAGGATGGACTGGTTGGAGCTCTTTGCAGTCCAAGGGACTCTCAAGAGTCTTCTCTAACACCACAGTCCAAAAGCATCAGTTCTTCTGTGCTCAGCTTTCTTTATGGCCTAACTCTCATATCCATGTATGACTGCTGGAAAAATCATACTTTGACTAGATGGACCTTTGTTGGACACCATTGCTGGGCAGCTTTGTTGGACAGCTTTTCTGTTTAGCTCCCTCCATTATAAAACTCTGGCCCACAAGTTCCAGTCACCTCAGCCTCTTTAAACTTAGAACTATATGTCATCATCTAGCAAGACTACTATATTTTGCTTGAGATTCTCCTTCCTATACCTTTGTTTACAGTGTGACTTCAAGGAGAAAGCCAGTCTATCACATACTTCATCTCATACATCTCTCTTCTTTAGGTATCAAAGGCTCACCTTGCCTGCAGTCTATCGTTGAAAACAGTGTTTCAGATATTTGTTCTGTTTTCTGTTCATTTATCATGGGAAGCCAAGTCTGGTTCTTGTTAATCCATCATAGCTGGAACTTGGATAACTTCTAAGAAAAGTAAAAGAAGAAAAATACAACATGTTTTATACTTCTTATATATTTACCATTTGAGGTCTCTTCATTCTCTCCTGAAGATCTAAATTTCCATCTGGGACCTTTTCCCTTTAGTATGACTAATTTCTTTTAGAATTTCCTGTAGTCATGTTTGCTGACATTGATTTCTCCCAGTTCTTGTTTATCTGAAAAAGTATTCATTTTACATTCATGTTGGAAGTATACTTTTGCTGAGCATAGAATTCTGGCTTGACAGGATTTTTTAAAATTATTATTTTAGTACTTTAAAGATTTTACTCCATTACCTTTTATTTCCACTATTCCTGACATGTTTTATCTTGCTTACTCATCATTATGCTTCTTAGATCTGTGTGTGTGTGTTTGTGTGTGTGTAAGTATATATATATATATATATATATATATGCATTTTTAATCAAATTTTGGATTACTTGTTTAATTTTTTTCTGTCTCACTTTTACTCATTCCTATTTCTGATCTCCAGCCACACATATGCTGGATCATTTGACATTTTTCCATGGATCACTGAGGTTCTATTCAACTTTCTTTAATCTTTTTTTTTTCTGTTCTCTAAATTGGAAAATTTATGTTAATCTAAGTTCAATATAATGATCCTTTCTTCTGTCATTCCAAATCTTCTGTCAAGCTTATCCATTGAATTTTTTATTCCACATATGGAATTTTTCAGTTCCAGGATTTCCAGTTGGTTCTTTTCTATAATTTACATTTCTTTGTTGAGATTTCTCATCTTATCACTCTTTATAATCATATATTCCTCTCAGTCACTGTATATGTTTATAACTTCTACTTAAAATTCTTATTGATAATTTTAACATCTGAGTTATCTCACAGTTGGTTCCTATTGGCTGATATTTCATCTTGATTATGAGTTACATTTTCCCATTTCTTGGCATATGGAGTGCTTTTTTATTGTATATTATATACTGCAGACTCTCTGAGGACATTATTTTCCTCAGAAAGGGCTTAATTGTTTTTCTAACATACAGACAACTAGGGCAACAGCTGAAACATCCATTTAGTTTGTTTCGTCTTCCAGCAGTTGATTTCTACCTGATTCCCTGGAGTATCCCCTCCAGTTGCAGAAATTAGTAATAAGCCGCAAAGTGGTTAAAACTTTTATGCAGAATTTGGGCTTCCCCTTCTGCAGCTTTCTCCTTTCCAAGACTTCCTCCCTACCTTTGCAACAATTTTGGCAACCTCAAACTCTGTTCTCTGGCACTATATGGCTGTAATATTGGATCTTTCTGCATGCAGTCCAGCCATCCTGCACCATGCAGGTAGAATGACTGGGTATAAAAATCTCATTCAATTGCCCTCTTTCATGACATGATATCCCTCCAGTTCACACTATCTTTTGGTCACTCATCAGAGCCTTTAAATGGTTGATTTTAACATTTTAATTCAGAGTGTATCATTATTATCTGTAAGTGGGGTTAACACAATATAAGCTACTTTATCATTACTAGAAACATGCGTGAGTGCTAAGTCACTTCCAATCATGTCCAAATCTTTGTGACCCTATGGATTATAGCCTGCTAGGCTGCTCTTTCATGGGATTCTCCAAGCAAGAATACTGGACTGGGTTGCCATGCCCTCCTCCAGGGGACCTCTGCAATCCAGTGATCGAGTCCAGTTCCCTTATGTCTCCTGCATTAGCAGGCAGATTCTTTACCACTAGCGCTACCTGGGAAGCCCTACTAGAAGTATATTTGTAACTTATTTTAAACTACATTAAAAAGATTAAAAAATATTTTTATAATGCACACCCAAACAACTTTCTATAAAAAATAGTATGTTTGGTAATTTTACATTTGGTTTTATTTTCTAAGACACTAGAAAATATTTTTAACTGTACAACTTAAGCCATTTACCACTTAAACAGAAGTGCCTTAAAGTAACTTTGCTTTATATCTGTTTGTTCTTTGATGTTTAAATTTAGCTAGATATTGGGTCATTTTAGAAGAAGGCAATGGCACCCTACGCCAGTACTCTTGCCTGGAAAATCCCATGGATGGAGGAGCCTGGTGGGCTGCAGTCCATGGGGTTGCTGAGGGTCGGACACGACTGAGCGACTTCACTTTCACTTTTCACTTTCATTCATTGGAGAAGGAAATGGCAACCCACTCCAGTGTTCTTGCCTTGAGAAGCCCAGGGACGGGGGGAGCCTGGTGGGCTGCCATCTATGGGGTTGCACAGAGTTGGACACGACTGAAGTGACTTAGCAGTAGCAGGGTCATTTTAAATTTTCATTTTATTTTTTTCCCAGTGTTATGTGTAACCAACATGTTTTCAGTTTTCTTGAGACTATTAACCTTGGAAACAACTTAGTCTTTGTTAAGATTGAGCATTACAATGCTAATATGTTGTAAATGATATAAAAGTATGACTGTTAGGACTCTGTGGTGAAAAGGGGATTATCACATATACAGCTGAACAGGAATTACTTCACAATTCTCTGCACTGTTTTTTGTTTGTTTGTTTGTTTGTTTCTGTAAGGTAAAGAATGGAAAACTGTTCCCACAATCTTGTTCTATTTCCTCAAGGATAAAACTGACCCACCCGAGCAGCTTCTGCCCCCAGGCAAAAGACTACAGGACTATCAAAAGAATGAGTTCTTACAAACTCTGTCCCTTATATCTGAATAATTAACATTCCAAGTCCTTCATTTTAATCATACCATGCATGTTCAATCACTCAGTTGTGTCCGACTCTTTGCTACCCCATGGACTGTGGCCCACCAGGCTGCTCTGTCCGTGGGATTCTCCAGGCAAGCACACTGGAGTGGGTTGCCATTTCCTACTCCAGGGGATCTCCCCAACCTAGGGATCCGGCATTGGCAGGTGGGTTCTTTAGCATGGTGCCACCCGGGAAGCCCAGAAGAGATGTTGCTGTTGCTCAGGACTTTCTGCTGTTTTTACTCACCCAGTCAAGTCTGCCCCTTTTAGGTTCCCAGGGACTACCAAAGTGTAGTTATAAAGGTCCTGACTGAGCAAGGTGCTGCACCCAGCAAGTTAAACACATGCAGTCTCTTGTCAAAGCAGAGAACGTCATGAAGAAGGAAAACAATTAGATGTAAACACTGAATGGTGATTCTTTTAAGTTTCTGGCCTACTAAGCCTACAGGATGCCAAACATCTGGATAGAAGATGAACACCAGTCAGGAAGCTCACTATTCTTCCATATAATTGACTAGACTTCTTTGTGAATTGTATAAACCTAGCAATTAAAATAGTTATGCCAACTTATATTTCCATAATGACTTATAACTTGCAGGGTGCATATATATGTAATCATATGTGTGTATGCTATGCTATGCTTAAGTCGCTTCAGTCGTGTCCGACTCTGTGTGACCCCATAGACGGAAGCCCACCAGATTCCCCCATCCCAAAACCTTTATTTAATTACCATATCCTTATGGAATAAGCATAATTATCCAATTTTATAGATGAGGAGGCTGAAAGCCTTTATCAAATATGTATTGATCTCATAATCTGTGCCAGACACAAGACCTACAAAGGAGAAATAAAACAGTTCCTGCCCTAAAGGTGCTCACAAACCAAGGGAGGAGCTGGGAATTGAACAAATTTGACTTGCTCAAGGTCACACAACTATTTACTGTCAGATCTGGGACTCTATCCAACTCTTCTGACACCAAGTTCAGCACAGTCTTCACAGCTGCCTCCAGTAAAGGCCAGAAGCATTTATAGAGCAGTGAGCAGAAAGGGAAGGGACAAAGGTGACACTGGAGTTGGGAAACTCTTGTCGTTAATACTGAAATCAGAAATGAAGTACAAGTCATTAGCATTACAATTGTGAAGACTGTAACCAGACACTGAAAAATGCTCTTAATGTAATGTTAGGTTAAAAACAAAAAGAGGAGCACACAAACAGCATGTCTACCTACGTGCACTTGATACATATGTATGGACAGGATAGGTATAGGACAAGATGATGGGTAAATTTAATTTAAACAGCTAGATTTTATTTTCACGTAGCAAGTGTATGGCCAAAATTTCCCTTTTTCTCTTGCTTCCTTTTTCTTATTACTCTATAGTTCTGTTGATGTTGCTAAAATATAAGTGATAGGTAGGAAAAAGAGATAATATGGAAATATCAAAGCTTTGGCAGCCAGACAGACCTGGATTCAAATCCCAGTTTTGTCAATGACTAGCTGTATGATCTGCTGGTAGCTCAATTGGTAAATAATCTGACCACAATGATGGAGACCCCAGTTCCTGGGTTGAAAAGATGCCCTGGAGAAGAGATAGGCTATTTACTCCAGAGAATAGCAAGGAGAGATAAGAAAGTGATCAATTGATCACTTCCTCAGTGATCAATACAAAGAAATAGAGGAAAACAATAGAATGGGAAAGACTAGAGATCTCTTCAAGAAAATTAGGGATACCAAGGGAATATTTTATGCAAAGTAGGGCATAATAAAGGACAGAAATGGTATGGACCTAATAGAAGCAGAAGATATTAAGAGGTGGTGGCAAGAATACCCAGAAGAACTATACAAAAAAAAGATCTTCATGACCCAGATAAACATGATGGTGTGACATCCTGGACTGTGAAGTCAAGTGGGTCTTAGGAAGCATCACTACAAACAAAGCTAGTGGGGGTGATGGAATTCCCACTGAAAGTGAAAGTGAAAGTTCCTCAGTCATGTCCAACTCTTTGTGACTCCATGGACTATACAGTCCATGGATTTCTGCAGGCCAGAATACTGGAGTGGGTAGCTGTTCCCTTCTCCAGAGGGTCTTCCCAACCCAAGGATGTAATCCAGATCTCCCACATTGCAGTCATATTGTTTACCAGCTGAGCCACAAGGGAAGCCCAAGAATACTTGGGCTAGGAGGGATAAGAGTGGGTAGTCTATACCTTCTCCAGCGAATCTTTCTAACCTAGGAATTGAACCAGGGTCTCCTGCATTGCAGGCAGATTCTTTACCAATTGAGCTATCAGGGAAGTAGCAAACTATACAAAAAAGATCTTAATGACCCAGATAACCATGATGGTGTGATCACTTACCTAGAGCCAGACGTCCTGGAGTGTGAAGTCAAGTGGGCTTTAGGAAGCATCACTCCAAACAAAACTAATGGAGGTGATAGAATTCCAGTTGAGCTATTTCAAATTCTAAAAGATGATGCTGTTAAAGTGCTCCCTTCAATATGCAAGCAAATTTGGAAAACTCAGCAGTGGCCACAGGAATGGAAAAGGTCAGTTTTCATTCCAATCCCAAAGAAAGGCAATGCCAAAGAATGTTCAAACTACCACATAATTGCACTCATCTCACATGCTAGCAAAATAATGCTCAAAATTCTCCAAGCCAGGTTTCAATAATACGTGAACTGAGAACTTCCAGATGTTCAAGCTGGATTCAGAAAAGGCAAAGGAACAGAGATCAAATTGCCAACATCCTCTGGATCATAGAAAAAGCAAGAGAATTCCAGAAAAACATCTATTTCTGCTTCATTGACTATGATAAAGCCTTTGACTGTGTGGATTACAACAAACTGTAGAAAATTCTTAAGGAGATGAGAATATCAAACTACCTTATTTACCTCCTGAGAAATCTGTATGCAGGTCAAGAAGCAACAGTTAGAACCAGACACGGAACAATAGACTGGTTCCAAATTGGGGAAGGAGTACATCAAGGCTGTTTATCGTCACCTTGTTTATTTAACTTATATGCAGAGTACACCATGCAAAATGCTGGACTGGATGAAGCACAAGCTTGAATCAAGATTACAGGGAGAAATATCAATTACCTCAGACATGCAGATGACATCATCCTTATGGCAGAAAGTGAAGAAAAACTAAAGACCCTCTACATGAAGGTGAAAGAGGAGAGTGAAAAAGCTGGCTTAAAACTCAACATTCAAAAAATAAAGATCATGGCATCTGGCCCCATCACTTCATGGCAAATTGATGGAGAAACAGTGAGAGACTTTATTTTCTTGAGCTCCAAAATCTCTGCAGATGGTGGCTGCAGCCATGAAATTAAAAGACACTTACTCCTTAGAAGAAAAGCTATGACAAACCTAGACAGCATATTAAAAAGCAGAGACATTCCTTTACTGACAAAGGTCCGTATATTCAAAGCTGCTTCCCTCATAGCTCAGTTGGTAAATCATCTGTTTGCAATGCAGGAAACCCGGCTTTGATTCCTAGGTCAGGAAGATCCCCTGGAGAAGGAAATGGCAACCCACTCCAGTATTCTTGCCTGGAGAATCCCATGGACAGAGAAGCCTGGTGGGCACAGTCCATGGGATCACAAGAGTTGGACATGACTTAGCGACTAAACCACCACCACCACAGTTTTTCTAGTAGTCATGTGTGGATGTAAGAGTTGGACCATAAAGAAAGCTGAGCACCAAAGAATTGATGCTTTTGAACTGAGGTATTGGAGAAGACTCTTGACAGTCCCTTGGACAGCAAGGAGATTTAACTAGTCAATCCTAAAGGAAATCAACCCTGAAAATTTACTGGAAAGACTGATGCTGAACTAAAGCTCCAATACTTTGGCCACCTGATGTGAAGAACTGATTCATTGGAAAAGACCCTGATGCTGGGAAAGATTGAAAGCAGGAGGAGAAGGGGATGACAGAGGATGAGATGGTTGGATGACATCACCAACTCAATGGACATGAATTTGAGTAAGGTCTCGGAGTTGGTGATGGACACGGAAGCCTGACATGCTGCAGTCCACAGGGTCACAAAGAGTAGGACACAACTGAACAACTGAATTGGACCACTCCGGTATTCATGGGCTTCCCTGGTGGCTCAGACAGTAAAGAATCTGCCTGCAATGCAAGAGACCTGGGTTAGATCCCTGGGCCATGGATCTAACCTGGAGGAGGACATGGCCATCCATTCCAGTATTCTTGTCTGCAGAATTCCCTGGACAGAGAGGAACCTGGTGGGCTACAGTCCATGGAATCACAAAGAGTCAGACACGAATGAGTGACTAAGTACGCACAACACAGCTGTGTGATCTAAGGAGTACTACTTAACTTCTCTGTGCCTCAGTTTCCTTGCCTGAAAAATTCCATGGACAGAGTCTGACCCCGTGGACAGACTGTAGCCTGGCTACAGTCCATGGGGGTCGCAAAGGGTCAGACATGACTGAGCAACTGAGCACATGTGAGCATAGTTAGGTAAAAGGCCTGGGTTGGGGGTGGTAAAACATCCCGGCAGAGAAGAAAATATAAAGAACCATGCATTAGAGAACCTGCCTGAGCAGGGAATTTGAAGCAAGGGATGAGATGAGAGGCAGAGATGGGAATCAGCTCATAGCAAGGTTTATATATCTTATCCAGAGAGCAGTGTAGGATCTAAAGCCAGGGAAACAGGAGTCAAGGTTGTCAGCTAGCATTTCAGACAAGAGCTGCACTTGCGGAAGAAGGATGTGAATGGGACAGCCTGTTTGCAGTTAGGAGTCACCTCTTGGGGTTCAGGAGAAAAAGGAGTCTGGGACAGTGGGACACTGGGACAGTGATCTTTTCTTTAAGAAAAAAGAAAACAGATGGAGAAGAGGAGCGGATTCCAGGGTGAGGGAGTGGAATGAACAAAGCTAAAGAAGCAGTAATGTATCGGGAGTGGTCACAGAACTAGACCAGCTGAGAGTAAGAATGTATGATCTTTAGCATGCTCTCTACATTGTAAATTCTCCTCCCCATCCTAGGTACAGCAGGTGGGCAGGATAGATTGTTTTCTCCTCAAAATTCCCGCTTTTCTGAGATGAGGCATCAAGAGAGGCTACAAGGAGCTCAACGTGAAAAAAGATTCAGATATTCTTCTAGATTATAATCCAGAGAAGAAAATATAGATTCTCTTCTGATAGCACAAAAGGCCTGGTGGTCTTGCAGTGACTCAGGTTGTGACCAAACAAGCCTCCTCATTCTCCACCCCATCCCCAATCCTTGCCATCCAGGCCCTGTGGCAGCTAAAAGTGACTGAGGGACCAGCATGTCAAGGAGAAGAGATGTTCAAGTGGCCTAGGAGACAAGGGAGAAGGGGAGAAAAATAGTGTCTGGCGTGAGAGGTTCACTAGCCAACATGAATGTCACAGGTGTGCTCAGGGTTAGAACAGCAGCCAGCAAACTTGCTCTGTAAATGGTCAGAGAGGAAATACTTAGGCTTTCTGGGACATCCATGCTCTGTCTCAGCTACTCATCTCTGCCATTTAGCACAAAAGCAGTCACAGACAGAGCTAGCTATCAGTAAAATTTCATTTATGGACACTGAGATTAGAATTTCATAAAATGTTCACATATCACAAATATTTCTGATTTCTTTCAACCAGTTAAAAGTGTAAAAACCATTCTAAGCTCGCATACAAAAACAAGCAGTGGGCTGGTTTTGGCTTGTGGAGTCCAGTTTACTTTCCCTGGCTTAGAGTAAGGGGGTCTCATGACAGACAAACAGCTGGGATGGGTCAGCTAGCACAGGGAGCCTCCTCAAAACCTACCCTCTCGTGGGTTCTGGATGGGGTGAGATATAGGGCCAAAACTGAGGAAAAGAACCATTTTCTATGTTTCCTGGATTTTATGGGTGCTTCCCTGGCTAGCAATACGTTGTTTGGTAATGGACTATACCATCTCTTTCCCTGTAAGTAAGGATGTGGTGATGGGGTTTTGCATTGCTTTTATATTAATTAAATTTTGAAATAGTGAGAATTCCAGGGACGGTGGAGCCTGGTGGGCTGCCGTCTATGGGGTCGCACAGAGTCGGACACGACTGAAGCAACTTAACAGCAGCAGCAGCTTCCCATATTTCTATAAACCATATCATGGTATTAAAAAAAAAACAATAATAAAACAAAGTTATACACAGTTTGGCTATAACATACTCTTTGGCTACTAAAAAATAAAACAAGTAACATGTGCGGCAGTGCTCATGAGCAGCCAAACCTCCCTGTGGCCTCAGCTGCCCACGTGGGAAACGGGTAGAAACTCCTAAGCAGTTTTGAGACTTGCTATTGTCCAACTGGCTGTGCCAATTTAGAAGGTTCTCGGGTCTCCTACAGAGGGACAGTGCTTTCTTTGTTGCTGTTGCTGTTCTTCTTTAGTCGCTAAGGCATGTCTGCAGACCCTATGGACTGCCCCATGGCTTCCCTGTCCTTCACTATTTCCCAGAGTCTGCTCAAACTCATGTCCATTGAGTAGGTGATGCCATCCAACCATTTCATCTTCTGTTGCCCCCTTCTCCTCCTGCCTTCAATCTTTCCCAGCATCAGGGTCTTTTCCAGTGAGTCAGCTCTTTGCATCAGGTGGCCAAAGTATTGGAGCTTCAGCTTTAGCATCAGTCCTTCCAACAAATATTCAGGGTTGATTTCCTTTAGGATGGACTGGATGATCTCCTTGCTGTTCAAAGGACTCTCAGTAGTTTTCTCCAGCACCACAGTTTGAAAATATCAAAACAATTTTGGCACTCAGCCTTCTTTATGGTTCAACTCTCACATCCAGACATGACTACTGGGAAAACCATAGCTTTGACTATAGGGACCTTTGTCAGCAAAATGATGTCTCTGCTTTTTTAATATGCCATATAGGTTTGTCATAGATTTCCTTGCAAGGAGCAAGCATCTTTTAATTTTATGGTGCAGTCACCATCCACAGTGATTTTGGAACCAAAGAAAATAAGATTTGTCACTGTTTCCACTGTTTTCTTTACCTTTCAAGTTCTCAGTCTCTTCCTTTGTCAGGTATTAAATGGTCTTTTCTAGTTTCCAAAGATTATGTGGTCTTGCTTGGAAAATACCTGAGAACCCTCAGGCTTTGTCTTTTCTCTTAGAAGCATAACTGAGGGGTAGCTGTGCACCAAAATTAGATAATTGGGAAGATTGACTTAAAAGATTCTTCACAAACAGCCCAATCATTTCCCCTGAACCAGGCACAAGTCTTCAGATTTCTTAAAAACATATCATCAATATCATGTCAAATTCAGACTCTAAAACCGCTAAATCCTTCCTTTCTCAGACACCCTCACTCACTGCTCCTAGAATTAAAGGATTCATGTTGTTACATTTCTCTTCTTTTCTGCTCCTTGAAAGCAGTTATTTCTCCTTTTTGGAGAGAATGTTTAGGATGCTTTCACTGACCTCTTGCCTTATCAGTTCTCTAAGAGCTCCAACTTCCCAGCCACCACCCCCAATTCCATCTCCCCTACTGACATTCAATATCCTCAAGTTGGGGATAAAAGAAAAGAAGAAAAGCCTAGGGAAAATAAGGATTCATGTCAAAAGCTCTTTTTCCTGACACTAAAGAACACCCTTAGTTCAGTTCAGTTGCTCGTCGTGTCTGACTCGTTAAGACCCCGTGAACCATAGCACACCAGGCCTCCCTGTCAATCTCCTGGAGTCCACCCAAACCCATGTCCATCGAGCCAGTGATGCCATCCAACCATCTCATCCTCAGTCGTCCCCTTTTCCTCCTGCCCTCAATCTTTCCCATCATCAGGGTCTTTTCAAATGAGTCAGCTCTTCGCATCAGGTGTGGCCCTCAAAATCTGGAAAGGAGTCAGCTGTCAGATGCTTTTTAGGTCCTAAAAAGCATTTGATTCACAGAACTCAAACCTGAAGAGATCCTGCCAAAGGGATTTCACAGCATCAACGATGGCAAACTGTGAGCTTAGTTTGCCAAACTAACCTCACAGGACCTGCCTGGCTCTTAGTGGAGATCTGGTCCCTCGTGGCTGTACTGAGGAAGATGGATGCAATTTTCTCAACTCCAGGGCTCCAGTCATAACCCATTTTCTGCCAGGAGGCATCAGGTTGGTTCGGCCGACTTCTCACAAATCTGGCTCTGGAGGAAGTGCAGAGTTTCACTGAAAACACATTCATCCTCTTCTCCCATTTGATCTTTCCTCCACATGCCTTTTGGATTAATGCTGGCATTTTGTTTCCATCTGTTTTCATGTCTTGGTTAGAAATATGCAAGTCCAGCTCTAGCTCTCTCCAGGGCAGGGGGTTCTCCACAGGGTGTAGTTTCAGAGCCCGGTCAATGCGCAAACAACTGCATGTCTTATTTCAAACTCATAAACACTGAGGGAGTGCCTCTCATGTGCCAAGCTTTGTGTTGTGCACCAGGTACTTGCCAGATACCATGTTAAGCTGCTGCTCAAAATTCAGCACAGGCTCCTATTTCACTTGGAGTAGAAGCTCAAGTCATTACAACAGCCTACAAGATCTAAAACGACCCCCTTCCTACCTGTCTCTTATACACATCTGGCTACAAGGAGCTCAACGTGAAAAAAGATTCAGATATTCTTCTAGATTATAATCCAGAGAAGAAAATATAGATTCTCTTCTGATAGCACAAAAGGCCTGGTGGTCTTGCAGTGACTCAGGTTGTGACCAAACAAGCCTCCTCATTCTCCACCCCATCCCCAATCCTTGCCATCCAGGCCCTGTGGCAGCTAAAAGTGACTGAGGGACCAGCATGTCAAGGAGAAGAGATGTTCAAGTGGCCTAGGAGACAAGGGAGAAGGGGAGAAAAATAGTGTCTGGCGTGAGAGGTTCACTAGCCAACATGAATGTCACAGGTGTGCTCAGGGTTAGAACAGCAGCCAGCACACTTGCTCTGTAAATGGTCAGAGAGGAAATACTTAGGCTTTCTGGGACATCCATGCTCTGTCTCAGCTACTCATCTCTGCCATTTAGCACAAAAGCAGTCACAGACAGAGCTAGCTATCAGTAAAATTTCATTTATGGACACTGAGATTAGAATTTCATAAAATGTTCACATATCACAAATATTTCTGATTTCTTTCAACCAGTTAAAAGTGTAAAAACCATTCTAAGCTCGCATACAAAAACAAGCAGTGGGCTGGTTTTGGCTTGTGGAGTCCAGTTTACTTTCCCTGGCTTAGAGTAAGGGGGTCTCATGACAGACAAACAGCTGGGATGGGTCAGCTAGCACAGGGAGCCTCCTCAAAACCTACCCTCTCGTGGGTTCTGGATGGGGTGAGATATAGGGCCAAAACTGAGGAAAAGAACCATTTTCTATGTTTCCTGGATTTTATGGGTGCTTCCCTGGCTAGCAATACGTTGTTTGGTAATGGACTATACCATCTCTTTCCCTGTAAGTAAGGATGTGGTGATGGGGTTTTGCATTGCTTTTATATTAATTAAATTTTGAAATAGTGAGAATTCCAGGGACGGTGGAGCCTGGTGGGCTGCCGTCTATGGGGTCGCACAGAGTCGGACACGACTGAAGCAACTTAACAGCAGCAGCAGCTTCCCATATTTCTATAAACCATATCATGGTATTNCTCTCTACCCAGAGTGCCCTTTCCCCACACTGGCTAACGTCCTCACCCTCCGCAAGTCTTTGCTCAAATATCTCCTTTTCAGCAAGGCTTAAACCGACACTTCTGTTGAAAATTGCAACCCCTCAACAGCATGCCTGATCCCCCTTCCTGCCCTACCTTAAATTTTCTTTTTCCACAGCACTTATCACCTACTGCCTTGGCCCAGTTCCTAGAGAACAGAGCTGGAAGGAACACAATTCCAGGAAAGCAGAAATGAGGCAAAAGGGGAGTGAAGCAGAGAATTGAGGAGCGAAGACCTAAGGGGGTATTTTTCCCAATGACCAGAGGGCTGCAAGGGTCGATGACTCGGTTCACAGAACGTCTTCAGAGAGACTGAACAAAGCTAATCCAACCCCAAACAACATGCCCAGGGAAGGAAAAAAGAATGTGTCCTTCAGCATCTGTCTCCCATTGGGAAAAGTCTGTCACATGGAAGTTAACTCTCTCATATTTCTAGGTGATGAAAATGCAGGTTAGCACACTGGAGGTCCCCTAACTTAGGGGCAATAGGGAAGCCTCAGGACGGGAGGTGGGACCTGAGAGGCAGCACAGGCACCAGGTGCTGAGGTACGGGGCCCGCCTATGAGCCGCACAAGGGGCAGCGTTCGTGGTGGCCCCTTGCCAGGAGGAGTGGCTGTGGTGGAGGGAGCACCAGCTGCTCCAGAACTGTAGGCACAGAGCGAGCTGCTGCCTCGGCTGCTCCAGCCAGGCGAGGTCAGTGTTCGGATCTAGATGTGCCTAAACTGAATCCTGTATGACCTTCCAACACAGTATCCATGTCCCCAGCTAGAAAATCATTTCTCTAAAGGCCAGATCTTTGTTTGTATTGCCCGATGAACCCCAAGAGTCTAGAAAGAGGCCTGATACAGGATAGGTGCTCAGTACACTCTCAAAAGACTGAAAGGACTATGATCACGAATGTCCAGGACAACACGCTCAAGCAAACAGCCAGGGCCGGACACGAGAACTGTGCTGGCAGGAGGCCAGGTGGCTGCAGGAGCACTTGGCAGATCTGTGGGCAACTGATCTCTGAGTCCTGGGGCCTCCAACCCAATAAGGACATTGGTGCAGGAAGTCCAAATCTGGGCTCTCAACCCAAGCTCAGCCACTAATTAGCTGCAGTATCTTTCAAGAGTTATCTAAATAACAGTAATTATTAATCACCACGTTCTCACTTTCTGCCAGATCACAAGCTGAGTTATTTATTGTCTTGGTCTGTTCAAGTTGCTTTAAGAGAGCTCCATAGGCTGGCTGGCTTATACACAACAGATATTTATAATATTTCTCACATTTCTAAAGGCTGGGAAGCCCAAGATCAAAGCGTCAGCAGAGTTGGTGTCTGGTGCATAGACAGCTGTCATTCCACAGCACCCTGACAAGGCAGAAGGGATGATGGAGCTCCCTGGGGTCTCTTTTATAAGAACATTAATCCCATTTATCAGCAGAAGCCCAGCTCATCTCCCCAGGGCCCATATCCTTTGGGATCAGGATTTAACATGTGACTTTGGATGGACACACATATTCATTACATATATATTCTTATTTCATTCTGACAATAATATGATGATTCTCATTTAATAGACAGAAGTCTAAACTGAACCCAGAAACTTTCAATGAACCTACCCAGTTCTCCCAGCTAAGAAATGGCAGAGCTAGAATTTGAACTTGAAACCTCCTCTGCCAAAATCTAAGCTCACAGTCACCCCCTCCAGCACTGTACAGCTGGGCCTTCATGCCCTGTTTGTAAAATGAAAAGATTAGACCATATAATCTTTAAAGTCCTTTCTCGTTAAACAATATCCTAAACATGTCAAGGTCAAAGAGAAGTGATCCAGCCCAGACTTGTGGGAAGTGACTGGATACTGTTCAGGACAAATATACCTACAGTGTACTGTGGGCCACCAACTGGGTCTGAGTCAGCAGCAGCCCCCTTGCAGCCCCACACTGGTGGGCACACCACTCTGTTCTGTCCATGGGAACAGAACACACAGCAGATCTGCCTGGCCAGGGTAGAGGTGCCACCTGAGAGATCTTAATGTGGGACCATGAAGATGCACAGAGTAAACTACATACATCATTTACATTTTCTAGTAGTCACTCTTAAAAAAGTAAAAAGAAAGTGATAAAATTAATATTGGTAATCAAGGACCTACTGTAGAGTGCATGAAACTCTGCTCAATGTTATGTGGCAGCTTGGATGGGAGGGAGGTTTTATCAATGGCTGAGTCCCTTTGCTGTTCACCTGAACCTACCCCAACATTGTTAAAAAAAAAATATATATATATATATATATTTCATTTAACCCAATGCCTTCAGAATATTATCACTTCAACATGAATCAATGTAAAAATTTATTGAGCTATTTAATATTCTACTTTTCAAAGTCTTTGATATCGGTGTGTATTTTACTAAAGAATATCTAAATGCAGAAATCACATTTCAAGTGCTTGATAGGAATCAACATGAACCAGGTGGTTACATGTGAATCGTGGCTGCTGAATGGGACTGCGCTGACCCACTGTCTGCTGGAGAACACATACACAGGCGCACACTCACCCCAGGGCAGTACAGATAATCAAGGAACTTTATCAAATCTCTGCAGTGTCAGAACCAGCAAACGGCATGAGCTACAGCCCTGCACCCAGGCATCAAGGTGCAGAACCAGGGACAGCGGGAGGCCCAGGGGAAATGGACACCCACCTGAATTCACGCACACCAAGTGCAAACGAATGAGAGGAAGTCAGCCACTTATGGGGGAAAGAAGACATCTGGCTCGCTGCCCTTTGAAGTTCAGCTCACCTTCTAATATCCAGAGTAACAGGCCAAGAAAAAATACTGAAAGCCGTAAAGAAATTGAGGCAAGAGGTTAGGGTTCATTGGTCAGTTCCTTGGGAAATGAGTTTCATATGAGATTTGGGAGAAGGGGAGAAATTGTGGAAACCTTTTGAAGTTAACAATTTATGTATTCAAGTGTCAAACCACAGGAGTCTGGAGTCCTAACACATTCATGAAAGTCTCAGCTCAAACTCATTTACATGAAATTAATTGCTGCTCCAAAAAGATCCACGGAACCAAGGGGTGGCAGGGTAGATGCATGTTTTTCAAAACTGAAGGCCTGGGAGACTGCTGGGGGGATTGTGGTTTTTCCAGGAATGGGATAGATTGAAATGGATTGTTTTCAAAAAGAAAGAAAGGAAAACATTCTCAAGCTCCCCCATGCCAACCAAACACGCAAAGCAGTGAAGGAAGGATGACTCTTCTGCCATCCGGAGAAGGTGGTTCCCTCCCCGGGGCAGACAGTGCCTGGGCCCTGCCTCCCCAGCCCCTCCCCGCTCAGCAGCAAACCATCTGGGCAACACCTCAGAACCACTATTGGAGAGTGTTTACTTGCTGCATCTGTGAGGTTGAGACTGGAGCCACATGGAAGGCACATGCAGGAAATGTGCTGTAATAATCTTATGTTTATGATTCCGAGTAGGATGGCAGAGTTGAGGATGGGATTGATCAGGTTCCAAATCTATTTCCTGGAGTCAGATTTAAAAGAGATATGTTAAGGGCAAAATCTCCAACGATGTGGGTACGTTGCAACAAGTTACAAGTTGATTTCTACTGGTATCTGTATAGATTTTTTCAATCTGTTGCTTTCTTCCCACATGTACTAGCCCATCCCTGCCAAAGCTTACAGAACTCTGAAAACTGCCTCCTGTCATATATTCTTATCAAATTCAGAAAATCTGATTTTCTAAGAATTCATTTATAGGACAGCAGTACTGTTTTGCCATAATACCTTTATCATTTTTTATTATTATTACTGCTCTGATTCAGACTTTTTAAGTATTATGATTTTCAAATTTTGTCCATTTTCAGTGATGTTAAATCCATCCAATCATAGTCTGGTGACAAATTTCTCCCTGGACAAACAAAGCATACAATGGGTCTGTTCCCTTGGCTCACCCATGCAAGAAGACATTTTTAAGACCTGAAGAGGCTCTCAAAACCTCCTGTCTGAGCTGGCCACTCCCAGAGCTACCTCTGAGTCACCCTTCCCCATTGTCTCTCTCAATTAGAAGTGGATGTTTTATAGTTCTTGCTGGGAAGTAGATTTTCTGAACTCCTTAGTATGGCATTTAAATGCCGGTTATATGACTCAGGTAGGAAAGCTGTGAGGCAACAAAGAAAAAAACAGGTGAGCTGAAAAACCGAAGTGTAAAGATGACTCATAGCAACTGTTACTGTCAGCAGAGCACTTTACGGTTTGCAAAATAATTCCACATATGATATCTCATTTAACTTCACCATCACTCCATGAGTCAGGGATTTAACCTTCTTTTTACAATGAGGAAACTGAGGCTGGGTTTGCTGACACATCTCACCTAAGGTCACCCATGGTGGAGCCAGGAATTGGAATCACTTTTCAGAGAAGAAACCCAGTCCAGCTCTGTCCAACTGCCAGCAGCAAACTGTTTCAGACAGCAGAGATGTTTCCGTGTAGCCTCACTCAATCAAACCTCGAGTATATAAGACATGGTTAACTGCAAACAAACACAGCTCTTTCATCTAGCTTATTCCTAAGTCTCTTCCCTCATTGACTTTTTAAGTTTTATTTATTTACGGCTGTGCTGGGTCTTTGTTGCTGCATGCCGGCTTTTCTCTAGTTGCAGCGAGCAGGGGCTACCTCTGGTTGCAGTGTTGGGGCTTCTCACTCAGTGGCTTCCCTCACATTCCAGTGGGGCATGGACTCTAGAGCACAAGCTCAGTAGCTGTGGTATACCGGCTTAGTTGCTCCGCAACAGGTGGGATCTCCTGGACCAGGGATCAAACTCGCATCTTCTGGATTGGCAGGCAGATTCTTTACCACTGAGACACAGAGAAGCCCCCATAGTTGCCTTTTTGGTTTTTTTGGTAACAAATTCAATAAATGTTATTTTTTAATTGGAGGAAAATTGCTTTACAATGATGTTGTGTTGGTTTCTGCCATACAACAACTCGAATCAGCCTTAATTATACATACGTCCCCTCCCTCTGAAGCCTCCCTCCCCNTTTTGGTTTTTTTGGTAACAAATTCAATAGATGTTATTTTTTAATTGGAGGAAAATTGCTTTACAATGATGTTGTGTTGGTTTCTGCCATACAACAACTCGAATCAGCCTTAATTATACATACGTCCCCTCCCTCTGAAGCCTCCCTCCCCTCCCCACATCCCATCCCCCATAGGTCATCACAGAGCACCAGGCTGAGCTCCCTATACACAGCAAATTCTCATCAGCTACCTATTCATATTTTACACATGATAGTGTATATATGTTGATGCTACTTTCTCCACTCATCCCTTTTGATGGTGCTTAAGTAAAACAACTCCAGTGTTCATCCAAAATGAATATAATGAGAGGAAAAGAGTAAAAATTTAACCAAGCATTTATTGAGAGACTCTTTGTAAGAAAAAACTTTATGCTTACTCCCAAGAAATGTATCATGCCTGGGCAGAAAAGCTATGCTGCTGTTGCTGCTGCTAAGTCGCCTCAGTCGTGTCCGACTCTGTGTGACCCCAGAGACGGCAGCCCACCAGGCTCNGCATCAAGTTGTGCATCTTAAAAATACACAATTTCTATTTGTCAATTACACCCCACCTAATAAAGCTAGGGAAAAAAGAATAATTTACCCAACTCCTCTAAAGTTAAGTTGTTATCTCTACCTTAGCCCAGAGAACTGACATCGTAAACCTTCATGTCATTCGGATCACACCTACCCTTTCATAATCAGACATATGCATGCGGATGATGATGGTTGCTTACATGTTTTTCATCTCCCAAACTCTCATTAAAGCTATGTGAACATATCTGCTGAGTACTAGAAATCTCCTGGGATCTCAGTTCAGTTCAGTCACTCAGTCGTGTCCGACTCTTTGCGACGCCATGAATTGCAGCACGCCAGGCCTCCCTGTCCATCACCAACTCCCGGCGTTCACTCAGATTCATGTCCATCGAGTCAGTGATGCCAGCCATCTCATTCTCTGTTGTCCCCTTCTCCTCCTGTCCCCTATCCCTCCCAGCATCAAAGTCTTTTCCAATGAGTCAACTCTTCGCATGAGGTGGCCAAAGTACTCGAGTTTCAGCTTTAGCTTCATTCCTTCCAAAGAAATTCCAGGGCTGTTCTCCTTCAGAAAGGACTGCTTGGACTGTCTCTTATACACATCTAGATGCACATAGTAAACTACATACATCATTTACATTTTCTAGTAGTCACTCTTAAAAAAGTAAAAAGAAAGTGATAAAATTAATATTGGTAATCAAGGACCTACTGTAGAGTGCATGAAACTCTGCTCAATGTTATGTGGCAGCTTGGATGGGAGGGAGGTTTTATCAATGGCTGAGTCCCTTTGCTGTTCACCTGAACCTACCCCAACATTGTTAAAAAAAAAATATATATATATATATATATTTCATTTAACCCAATGCCTTCAGAATATTATCACTTCAACATGAATCAATGTAAAAATTTATTGAGCTATTTAATATTCTACTTTTCAAAGTCTTTGATATCGGTGTGTATTTTACTAAAGAATATCTAAATGCAGAAATCACATTTCAAGTGCTTGATAGGAATCAACATGAACCAGGTGGTTACATGTGAATCGTGGCTGCTGAATGGGACTGCGCTGACCCACTGTCTGCTGGAGAACACATACACAGGCGCACACTCACCCCAGGGCAGTACAGATAATCAAGGAACTTTATCAAATCTCTGCAGTGTCAGAACCAGCAAACGGCATGAGCTACAGCCCTGCACCCAGGCATCAAGGTGCAGAACCAGGGACAGCAGGAGGCCCAGGGGAAATGGACACCCACCTGAATTCACGCACACCAAGTGCAAACGAATGAGAGGAAGTCAGCCACTTATGGGGGAAAGAAGACATCTGGCTTGCTGCCCTTTGAAGTTCAGCTCACCTTCTAATATCCAGAGTAACAGGCCAAGAAAAAATACTGAAAGCCGTAAAGAAATTGAGGCAAGAGGTTAGGGTTCATTGGTCAGTTCCTTGGGAAATGAGTTTCATATGAGATTTGGGAGAAGGGGAGAAATTGTGGAAACCTTTTGAAGTTAACAATTTATGTATTCAAGTGTCAAACCACAGGAGTCTGGAGTCCTAACACATTCATGAAAGTCTCAGCTCAAACTCATTTACATGAAATTAATTGCTGCTCCAAAAAGATCCACGGAACCAAGGGGTGGCAGGGTAGATGCATGTTTTTCAAAACTGAAGGCCTGGGAGACTGCTGGGGGGATTGTGGTTTTTCCAGGAATGGGATAGATTGAAATGGATTGTTTTCAAAAAGAAAGAAAGGAAAACATTCTCAAGCTCCCCCATGCCAACCAAACACGCAAAGCAGTGAAGGAAGGATGACTCTTCTGCCATCCGGAGAAGGTGGTTCCCTCCCCGGGGCAGACAGTGCCTGGGCCCTGCCTCCCCAGCCCCTCCCCGCTCAGCAGCAAACCATCTGGGCAACACCTCAGAACCACTATTGGAGAGTGTTTACTTGCTGCATCTGTGAGGTTGAGACTGGAGCCACATGGAAGGCACATGCAGGAAATGTGCTGTAATAATCTTATGTTTATGATTCCGAGTAGGATGGCAGAGTTGAGGATGGGATTGATCAGGTTCCAAATCTATTTCCTGGAGTCAGATTTAAAAGAGATATGTTAAGGGCAAAATCTCCAACGATGTGGGTACGTTGCAACAAGTTACAAGTTGATTTCTACTGGTATCTGTATAGATTTTTTCAATCTGTTGCTTTCTTCCCACATGTACTAGCCCATCCCTGCCAAAGCTTACAGAACTCTGAAAACTGCCTCCTGTCATATATTCTTATCAAATTCAGAAAATCTGATTTTCTAAGAATTCATTTATAGGACAGCAGTACTGTTTTGCCATAATACATTTATCATTTTTTATTATTATTACTGCTCTGATTCAGACTTTTTAAGTATTATGATTTTCAAATTTTGTCCATTTTCAGTGATGTTAAATCCATCCAATCATAGTCTGGTGACAAATTTCTCCCTGGACAAACAAAGCATACAATGGGTCTGTTCCCTTGGCTCACCCATGCAAGAAGACATTTTTAAGACCTGAAGAGGCTCTCAAAACCTCCTGTCTGAGCTGGCCACTCCCAGAGCTACCTCTGAGTCACCCTTCCCCATTGTCTCTCTCAATTAGAAGTGGATGTTTTATAGTTCTTGCTGGGAAGTAGATTTTCTGAACTCCTTAGTATGGCATTTAAATGCCGGTTATATGACTCAGGTAGGAAAGCTGTGAGGCAACAAAGAAAAAAACAGGTGAGCTGAAAAACCGAAGTGTAAAGATGACTCATAGCAACTGTTACTGTCAGCAGAGCACTTTACGGTTTGCAAAATAATTCCACATATGATATCTCATTTAACTTCACCATCACTCCATGAGTCAGGGATTTAACCTTCTTTTTACAATGAGGAAACTGAGGCTGGGTTTGCTGACACATCTCACCTAAGGTCACCCATGGTGGAGCCAGGAATTGGAATCACTTTTCAGAGAAGAAACCCAGTCCAGCTCTGTCCAACTGCCAGCAGCAAACTGTTTCAGACAGCAGAGATGTTTCCGTGTAGCCTCACTCAATCAAACCTCGAGTATATAAGACATGGTTAACTGCAAACAAACACAGCTCTTTCATCTAGCTTATTCCTAAGTCTCTTCCCTCATTGACTTTTTAAGTTTTATTTATTTACGGCTGTGCTGGGTCTTTGTTGCTGCATGCCGGCTTTTCTCTAGTTGCAGCGAGCAGGGGCTACCTCTGGTTGCAGTGTTGGGGCTTCTCACTCAGTGGCTTCCCTCACATTCCAGTGGGGCATGGACTCTAGAGCACAAGCTCAGTAGCTGTGGTATACCGGCTTAGTTGCTCCGCAACAGGTGGGATCTCCTGGACCAGGGATCAAACTCGCATCTTCTGGATTGGCAGGCAGATTCTTTACCACTGAGACACAGAGAAGCCCCCATAGTTGCCTTTTTGGTTTTTTTGGTAACAAATTCAATAAATGTTATTTTTTAATTGGAGGAAAATTGCTTTACAATGATGTTGTGTTGGTTTCTGCCATACAACAACTCGAATCAGCCTTAATTATACATACGTCCCCTCCCTCTGAAGCCTCCCTCCCCTCCCCACATCCCATCCCCCATAGGTCATCACAGAGCACCAGGCTGAGCTCCCTATACACAGCAAATTCTCATCAGCTACCTATTCATATTTTACACATGATAGTGTATATATGTTGATGCTACTTTCTCCACTCATCCCTTTTGATGGTGCTTAAGTAAAACAACTCCAGTGTTCATCCAAAATGAATATAATGAGAGGAAAAGAGTAAAAATTTAACCAAGCATTTATTGAGAGACTCTTTGTAAGAAAAAACTTTATGCTTACTCCCAAGAAATGTATCATGCCTGGGCAGAAAAGCTATGCTGCTGTTGCTGCTGCTAAGTCGCCTCAGTCGTGTCCGACTCTGTGTGACCCCAGAGACGGCAGCCCACCAGGCTCCCCTGTCCCTGGGATTCTCCAGGCAAGAACACTGGAGTGGGTTGCCATTTCCTTCTCCAATGCATGAAACTGAAAAGTAAAGTGAAGTCGCTCAGTCATGTCCGACTCCTAGCAACCCCATGGACTGCAGCCCACCAGGCTTCTCCGTCCATGGGATTTTCCAGGCAAGAGTACTGGAGGGGGGTGCCATTGCCTTCTCTAAGAAAAGCTATAGACCTCTGATGATTAGATATCAACATAGGGTACCAAAACAAGAGCTGTCAGCATTGTCAAGGCATGAAATGCATCCTGGTCTGGGACAGAACCATGGAAATTTTGTGAGGAAGGAACACGAGCCAGCCCTGGGCATAGAGTCCTCAAATTCTCTAAACACAAGTGACCAGGAACTCCTGTTATACATACAAATTCCTCAACTTCAATCCTGAACTGGGATTTTCTGGGGAGAGGCCTGGTAAACCAAGTATTTAACCTGAGCCCCAGGTGAACCGTATTGTAGGGAAGACTGGGAGCAGTGGGAAGCCTGAGTCAGCGCCAGGGGCTGAGACCCGGTCAGCTGCAGAGCATTTCTGTGTGCTGTGAGAGGCGAAGGAAAAGGGCAGAGGCTGTGGTAGAAGGGACTGAGGGAACTGACACTTATAAATTAAGACAGATACCAAAGAAAGAAAGAAAGTGAAGTCGCTCAGTTGTGTCCGACTCTTTGCAACCCCATGGTCTGTAGCCTACCAGGCTCCTCTGTCCATGGGGTTTTCTAGGCAAGAGTACTGGAGTGGGTTGCTATTTCCTTCTCCAGGGGATCTTCTCAACCCAGGGTTCGAACCCGGGTCTCCCGCATTGTAGGCAGACGCTTTACCACCTGAGCCATCAGGGAAGCCCTAAGACAGATACCAAAAGATGACTTAATACCAAAATAAGGACAGGGACTGCAAGGAGTCAGCAGGCTGCAGGGCAGATGATGGGCAGGAAGGCTCCAGGGGAGAAAGGAGTCCTGGCTCACACCTGCCCACTCCTGAGGTGGGAGGAGATGCATACAGCGGGCAGGCAGGTGCAGCAGCATCACTTGCAGGGGAAGTGCCCACTTCTGGCTGCAAGCCTGCAAGCCTGTCCTGAGGACACGGCCCATCCCTGTCCTCCTGGGTTCAGGTGAGGGTCACACTGGGCAGCAAAGTGACCTAAGTTGCTAAATAGGCACATGTTTTTGCTCACTACTTGAATTCCTTTTTCTTTTTCATCTAGCTGCATTTATAACTGAGCCCTAGGATACCTCAGGGTATTTTGTCCAAAAGGAAGCCTCTAGCAGCCATGGTGAAGGTGGAAAGGTTCTTGGTGTAGGAGAAATCTTGGTTCAAACGCCATTTTCACAAGGATCTCGAGGGCTAAATCATGTCCGTGGTCCTTGGTTTCTTCTTCATTTAAATGATGATAACATGTGATCCAGAGAAGGCAATGGCACCCTACTCCAGTACTCTTGCCTGGAAAATCCCATGGATGGAGGAGCCTGGTGGGCTGCAGTCCATGGGGTCGCTAGGAGTCGACACAACTGAGTGACTTCGCTTTCACTTTTCACTTTCATGCATTGGAGAAGGAAATGGCAACCCACTCCATTGTTCTTGCCTGGAGAATCCCAAGGATGGCGGAGCCCAATGGGCTCCCGTCTGTGGGGTCGCACAGAGTTGGACACAACTGAAGCGACTTAGCAGCAGCAACATGTGATCACTCACCTAGAGCCAGACATCCTGGAATGTGAAGTCAAGTGGGCCTTAAGAAGCATCACTATGAACAAAGCTAGTGGAGGTGATGNACATGCCACTCTGAAAGGTGAATGCTAGAGCCAGATACTCTCAAATGCTTTTGAACAAATCTGATTTTTTTTTTAAATTGGAGTATAGTTGGTCTACAACATTGTGTTGCTTTCTGCTGTACAGCAAACTGAATCTAGGGCAGTGACCCAAATGGGAGCAATAGATATTATGTGGAGAGCCCAGCACAATCCTCATCCTTGATGCTCACAGTCAGACAGGCAACATGGCGACTGAGGGTGTCCTGGGATGAGACCCCATGTCCAGATTTGCAGAGCTGGGGAGAGGAGACGGCCAAAGGTACAACACAGCTGCCTGAAAGCAGATACACAGGATACAAGTTCACGGGGGCTCAGAGGAGGAAGGAAACACGAGTCGGGGGGACCCAGGGGCATCTTAGTGTCCACAGTGACAGACTAATAGCCAGGGACAGGGGCTGCTGGAAGTGGAGTAAAACTGCGGATGGACTTCGAATTCTTAGTATTGTTTCATTTTTAATCGGTTTTTCCTTTTAAACAACCAGTAGCATCCGAGTACATTATTCTTCTGCTGGTTTCCTAATCGTACTCCTTCGTTTAGTTACTTAGTACAAGGTTATTGACACAATATCCTATACCAGGGCTTCTTAAACTCTAATGTGCTCACGAATCACCCCCGTATGTGGTTAAAATGCAGGTTCTGGTTCAATAGGCCTGAGTGCAGCCTGAGATTCTGCATGTCTTTATTNTTTAGTTACTTAGTACAAGGTTATTGACACAATATCCTATACCAGGGCTTCTTAAACTCTAATGTGCTCACGAATCACCCCCGTATGTGGTTAAAATGCAGGTTCTGGTTCAATAGGCCTGAGTGCAGCCTGAGATTCTGCATGTCTTTATTAGTTCGTCAGTGATGCTGTTGCTGGTCCTTGAACGATGCTTTGAGTAGGGAGGTTCTAACCCAATAACCCTTTGGTCCGCTTCTCACTTCATTTCAACTTTAAAGTAAAATAAGACCATTCACTATTTATTAGAATACCTACTACAGATAGGGCTTCCTGGGTAGCTCAGGGGTAAAGAATTGGCCTGCCAATGCAGGAGACTTGGGTTCGATCCTTGGGTCAGGAAGATCCCCTAGAGAAGGAAATAACAACCCACTCCCGTATTATTGCCTGGGAAATCCCAAGGACAGAGGATCCTGGTGGGCTACAGTCCATGGGAGCACAAAAGAGTCAGACACTACTTAGCGATTAAACAACAAAACTACAGACAAGACAACAGTTAGAGGGTTGAGAGAGAAAAAATAATAAATGTGATACATTACCTTTAAGGAAATTACAGATGGAGTGGAGAGATGGGTACTAACACACAGGAATTATAATACCCTGTCCCACTTAATCCTCACTACACCGTGAAAGAGGAATTGTCTCCATCTTACAACCTAGGAAAAGTTAAGTCAATTTTTCAAGCTCACACAGCCACTGAAAAGTTGAATTTTGATCTAAATTTGGATCTCTCTGGTCCCAAAGTTCAAGTTCTTTCCATCAAGCCATATTTGAACGTAGATCAATGAGTAAATACCCAAAACACTGGGCACTACACGATGTATGTGAGACGAGAAGTACAAACAGCTTGCCAGGGGAGTTCAGCATGTAGGTGGCAAGTGATAGAAATGTGGGACTACAGTATATTGACTTTATTTTACTGGTTTCCCAGAAAACAGCAGCAATGAGGACCTCACTTTGAAAAGGTATTTTTTAATGTTCCAGAAAAGAGACTAGTGTCCTTGTTTGTTTATAAATTCCCTTTTTATGGACCACAGTTCTCAAGTCCAGGAAGTCACTGGCCCAACCAGACAGAAGCAGTTGGCATCTCATGGCTCCAGACAGCAGCAGACATTTGTCTGCAAACACCCAAAATGAGGGGTGCCTCTTCCAGGAGAAGTCTTCTAGTACAGGTCTTCCTCAGTCTGAACAGAGAGCAGAGCTCAGCCTGCAGACCCGGGATGTGAGCATGCTTATTACCTGGCGTTATGTAGCTGCAATTGCACCCGTCACAGAGAGGTCTTCTTACATTGTCAACATCACTTTTCAGGGCCCCTGGCTCTGAGTTTTCCCTCCCACTTACCCACAGAGATGGCTCCCTCTCAGCTCCCGCCAGCTCTTGCCTGGACTGACCACTAACGAGGAGCCTCTGCAGCAGCATGTCTGGAACTCAAAAATGACTCCACTTTCTCTGTCGCTGAGTCATTGTTATTGGGGTTGGACAGGAAGACCAAAACCTATGAAAGTGCGAGTCTTAGTGGCGAGGGCCACTCCCTACATCACCACACTCAGCGCTCCACCTGAGCCTGTGTTCCCAGAGGGTGGAAAAATGTTCCTTTTCTTATTTGGAATAGAAAGGACAAAGAGAACCAAGATGTGCTGCCATTAAATGTGTGTGTGTGCTCAGTTGCTCAGTCATGTCCAACTCTTTGCAACCCCATGGACTGTAGCCTACCAGGCTCCTCTGTCCGTGGAATTTTTCCAGGCAAGTATACTGGAGTAGGTTGCCATTACCTACTCCAGAGGATCTTTCCAACCCAGGGATCAAACCCTTATCTCCTGTGTCTTCTACATTGCAGGTGGATTCTTTACCACTGTGCCACATGGGAAGCCCCCGGTCATTAAATGCAGAAATACTAAAATATCTGGAAACCTCCACCCACCTCTACCCCACCCTCCCCGGTACTTTGTCCCTAGACCTACGAGAAGGCTTTAGTCACACTCTCTATTTGCTCATCTTTAATGCAGGCTTTCTACTTCCTGCACAGAATGCAGTAAACTGAAACATTAATTAAGGACAAGATCCCTGTAAACACTCCCAGACAGGCATCACTTCCCAAGTGCACAGAGCAGCTTCCTCTCGGGACCTGTCACTACTCCTGATCCCATTCACTTCTGGGGATAGAAACCACATCAGGTCACAGATGCCAAGGGCGGTTTGTGTGGGGTGTTCCCGCATACCAGGTCACCCTCAGCCCCAAGGATGAGCCTCACAGAGCTCTTTTGTTAGTCACGCACACCCTCGGGCACCAAAAGTATGTGTTGTCATAAGAGAGACCCGAAAACACCAGCATTTCTTTTGACAAACATCGTGGAGACAGTTTTTGGAATCACTGAAGTCCCATTTTATTCCACCAGCTGCTGACTACAGGGGCAGCATGCAGTGTCCAAGGATGACACTTTGGTACAAATTGAGCCCCTTCCATAAGGAAACAAGCTGGATTTTAGGGGTGATTTGTTTAAAAGCCACATCATAAATCAGCTGTCAGTTCTTCTTTCTTCCAGGCATGGAAGGCTCACCTTTACACTGAATTAGCTGCATCTGAAACTTGACCTCCCGGCCTCAGAGCCTGCTGGAAACACGTGTTCAACGACTTCCAGTCAAAGCAGCAAGACCTTAAATTGTTCCACATTTTTAATAAACGGGCCAGGAACCCATGGGACGATGCCCATTGACCTGGATACTCAGCATATTAATCAAAGAAAGAGGATGGAGACAGGTTTGCAATGACTGGATTTGGGAGTGGGGGGCATTTACTAACACATGCAGGTCAAGCCTGCACAACACCAACTCATGTTCTTAAGTACAACCAGAGAGTCTCGGCTTAATGAATGGCCCAGAAACATTACATTAATTGAGTAACAGCCCAGCTGGTTAGGGCATGGGGGCGGCGGTAAGTAGAAGTGAAGACTGGCAGGAGGGAAGGCATACAGAACCACCTGCCATGGAGAGAGGAGGGAGACAAAGCTTTCTATCATGAGCTGGGCTTCTGGGGCTCCTTCCAGTTTCCTGGCTTCTGAGGCTAAAAAGAAATTTGATTGCTGGGGAAAAGTGGCTTTGGAGCTCACTGGGACAGGGCCTAGGAGCTGATGCTCTAAGTCAACCTTGAGAAATTCTGTTGGGGCGGGCACAGGGCAAACCACTGCAGGTGTGAAGATAAGGAAGACAAGCCCCCTCCTCAAGGAGTGAGCCTTCAGCAGCCAGAGACAAACGTGAAAGCAGAACTGGTAGTTGAATAGGATGAACAACTGCCGTCAGACAGGGCTAGATGTACAATCAGGGACAAGATATACAGTCCAACTGTCCAGAGCTAGAGTCTAGCAGGGGAGACAGACATGAAGGCAGTGTGCTAGGGACTGTGAGCAGGTGTCATGGGGGGCCCGTGAGAGGGCCACCCAGGCATGTATGCTCAGGAACATCTTCCCCCCAGAGGGGAGGGGGTGTTCCGTTACGACCCAGGGTGGGCAGGAATTCACTACCCAGGGCTGGGGCCCAAGGAAGGGGCACAGAGGAGGGACGCACATTGCTGTTGTGGTGAGACTAAGGCGAAAGCCCAGATGAGAGGAGGCCCAGCACACGTGTGAAAAGAAGAGGAACAGTCAGGCTGAGCACAAAATGCAGGGGAAAGAGAGGAGAGAAGGCTAGGCAGCAGGTAGGCCTCCATGTATGGCACACACAGGAGCTTAACAGAGGCAGGCGGGAGGGCTATGGCGCACAGAGCAGGAGCGTTGGAATTTGCTGAGAATGGCTGGAGGAGGCTTTGCCAAAAAAAAAAAAAAAAACCTCTTAAAGAATGAGTAGGCATTTACCAGAAGAAATGAAAAGATTGCTCTAGGCAAAGGAAGCCATGCTGCACTTTGAAAATTAACCCCATCCTCTCCCCCAATCCCAGGTGGGGCCCAAGATGAACAACACACCACGGACCAAATTCTGTTCTCTAGACTCACATCAAGAGCAAGGATATGAAGCCCCAAGCTCCAGAAAAGGTGGAAAGAACTGACAATAAATAATAGCCATTACATAGACCAGGGTCTTTGAGCACCAGGACCCAGCTGATGAGGAGGGCTTACATTCCCCACATCAGGAACACAGCTCAGCTGGCTGGAAAAATTTCAGGGGGAACCAGGGAAATGGTCACCTCTTCAGGAAGGCTCCCATAAGAAGTTATTGTCCCGTGAATAATATAAAGCTACCCTCAAAACAAAGATCCCCAGAAACGATGCCATTTACTCGGCAACACATACAGTGGGCCAGGCACGGGGCTAATGTTCCACAAGTGCCATCACGTTTAATGCTCTAATCAGCCCAACACAACGTAAGTATTGCTCTTACTTTACAGACGAGAAAGGGGTTTCCCAGGTGGCTCCAGTGGTAAAGAACCCACTTACCAATGCAGGATACATAAGAGACATCAATTCAACCCCTGGGCTGGGAAAATCCCCTGGTAGAGGGCATGGCTACCCACTCCAGCATTCTTGCCTGGAGAACCCCATGGACAGAGGAGCCTGGCAGGCTACAGTCCATGGGGTCACAAAGAGTTGGACATGACTGAGGTGATTTAGCACATATGTCCAGACGAGAAAATTGAAGTTAAATATCCTGCCTGTTGGTAAATGGCAGCTGGTGACAGGACCAGAACCCTCCGGGTCACACTGTCCACCACTCCAGCCCACTGCTCCCCATAGACAGCTCACAGCATCAGCAAGCCATCTCCCCATGACACCACCAAAGGAAATAACACAGAGATTAGCAGGGGAAAGATTAGTTCACAAATGTGCGTGTACAAAAGACACTGCTGTGAGTTTAGCTGAAGTTAGTCTTTTTACGTTCCCAGGCAATGACTGGCAGCTAACCCTCCTGTAATTACTAAGTATACAGCCGCATCTTTCACAAGGCATCAGGACTGTCTTACATAAGAGACCCCTTCACTCACCTATTCATGTGTGATCCCCAATATGCCCATTTTATAGGTGGGAAATCAGTCAAGATTCAGAGATGTTGAGTACCTTTCCAAGGTTTCACTGCTATTAAAATGCTCAAGCCAGGGCTCAAACCAGATTCTATGTGATTTCATGAACAAAGTCTTTCCATAAGACCCACCATGTCACCACAGAGCAAAAGGGAAGAGTGATGTTCCCAGGAGGGGATGTCTTCTCGTAGCCAGGGAAAGAAAACTAAGGACCTACTATCCAAGAGCTCTCACAATGAGAAAAGTGTACTTTACAGGGACGTTGACATATCTATGCTGCCAACACAGGTTCTTCTGCAAAAGAAAAAAGGAAAATACAAAGACAGTTATCAGTGCCAAAGAGAGAGATAAAGAATATCTACAGATCGATACAATTCTTGCTCTTCCAGCCAGACACTTTCCACTCTCAGATGCCATGGTCAAAGAGGAAATCTTATGCAGAGGAGTCTTTGTAATTTGGCAACATACATAAAGTGCAGGGGAGGACAGGCCCCCAGAAGTCTGGGGTCGACTCACAAGATGGGTGGCTTGGGGAGGGGAGGTCTGCAGAAGCAAGAGCCCATAGTTGTAGACTGATGAGAGCTTTATCATATTTCATGGCTAAATGTACAGACCCTCAAGTTGCCTGTGATTGTGTTGGGAGTGCTGAAAGATGACATCAGAGAAAAGCGCTGGACAGAAAGGCGACCTGAGTTCAAGTCTTGGTCCTGCTGCCTTTTTAGGAAAGTCACAGAAGCTCCTCTGCTCACATTTTCTTTGTCTATAACATGAAGAAATTGGACCAGGTGGCCTCTGAGATCCTTCCAATATAAAAGCACGTGATCATGACTTCCCATTCTTGATGGGGCCACAGAAATGTAGCCCCCCCCACCAAAACAAAAAAGGCAAAAAGATATTTTAAATTTCAAGCAGAAAACTATGCCTGTCTATCTAAAATTATCTATGTCTCAATATATATCTTTGTTTTTGGATAATATAAAATTAATGAGCTCTATTTAAATTCAAGTTCATGTGAACTGAAAAATATTCAACATTAAATATATTTATTTAAATATAATTATTTGCTAATCTAACCACCAAATCAGGACCATAAGAAGGATAAAGGGGATGGAGCCTAAAGATAAATTCTGTCCATACCACAGCCTTGCTTAGGACCATCCTGCAGTGTGGCCACAAGCTCTAATCTCAGACCCACATGACACTGAAATTGCCACTCTTATTATTTCTGCACCCACAAGTTTTCACATACATTTGTCCCTTCCTTCT